>VOPJ01016537.1:0-46458 GCA_014673585.1 Semibalanus balanoides
TGGATCGCCGGCACGCAGCGCTACTCTCACGCCTCGGTGCCTAGGCTCGAACAATGTGGCGCCGCTGATGCCAACCGGTCTCACTGCCGCCGATGATGTCAAACGGTCTCACTGCCGCCGATGATGCCAAACGGTGTCACTGCCGCCGATGATGTCAAACGGTGTCACTGCCGCCGCGGTACGTGCGATGTTACGCCGAGATGCGGTGCGCGCCGGTGCAGTTAAAACGGGTCGACACCCGGCTCAGCGAGTCAATTGAGTCGGGATATGGCCGAGTCAATTTGAGTCGGTAGAATCTTGTCTCGACTAGGCTCGGTAAGCCTCAGTACGGCTCGGCTCGGCTCGGCTCGGCTCGGCTGTGTCAGCCCCGGCCGGGCCCTGGCATGCGCCGAGGTCCGGTTGTCTGGCTCAGTGCGGCCGACTCTGCCGGTAAATTTAGCCTCGCACGTCCGCTGGCAGCCGGCCAGAGGGGTTTATTTGGTGGCGAACTGGGCCGCCGACGCTCCAGCCGGTGGGGCCACGCCCTGGAGCAGGGAACATGATACCGCGGCGGTGGAAAGGTGCGCAGGGAAGCGAGGAATTTGACGGGGCCACCGCCCCTGAGATTGGCAGGTGGAGTGCGGCATGAGTCACCTAGAGACGATGTAGTACTTGGACTAGGGCTGTCTGGGTTAACAACTAATTCGTGAGCAAGCAGGTGGGCTTTAAACGTCAGCGCTGCTGTGCTACTTGGACAGCACTCATGATAAATGTTGTTGCTTGTTTCATAAATCGTCCGTTAATAGACGTGTCTCCATAGCGAACTATTCATAAAACAAACATTTTTCGGCTGCCCAAATATATTCGGTGTCAAATATATTGAAGGCTGACCAGTGCGGAAGGACTCACCAAATACTAAAGTAATGGTCTCACTCACGAGGTGCGCACTGCGCAGTCTCGGTCTGTTACATTTACTCACCGCAGGGCTTGCCATTGTGGCAACAACGATAACTACTAACCAGTCGACGTGATCATGGTCTAATATATCACGTCCCTCTCGGGTGCCTTTGGCATCGCGGCTCAGTTTAACTCGCTGCCACCTGCAGTTGCTGTGTTGACCCACGTCAATGTTCTGTCACCGCCGACTAGCAATCAGTGTCAGACTCTGACTAGTGACTCATAAGCTCTGTGATTTAATTTGTCACGGCTTGTTTGCAGGTGTGAGTGGGTTGACACTTATTATGCCGATCACGCTTGAGCTTAAGACGAGCGAAAGTTGTGTCTCTCGAGACTAGAGGGAAAGAGACAGAGACGCAAGTTCTGCCTGACTGAGACAAGTAACAATTAAATCTGCAACTCTGAAGCTTAACATATTAACTTAACTTAATATATATATATATATAAAGTGACAAGCTAATGTTCTTAAACTTCTTCTTGACCCATGCCTTTATATTTTATTTCCTCCAGGCTGATGAGAAGGTGAAGAAGAAGAGGACCAAGAAGAAGGAGACCGATGAGGTCGACGCGCCAGCCCCGGCTCCCGAGCCAGTCAAGCCCGCCTCGAGCAAACGCTCCAGTGTGAGTGGCAGCTCCCCTTTACCAGCTGTTGTAGGCCTGTCTTAAAGCCAGCTAACCACGCGGACATTGTTTAAGTCGTTCAGGCTATCATAGTGAATCGATCCGATTTTAAATTTGTGATGGCAAAGTTCCCACTTAGATTCTCATGCGTCTGCAGTAGAAAGCGAAACGTGCATTTAAGCATGATATTGATGTCAGTTGGTTCAAATATTGCTCTCACATTGTACATATTTTAGCTTCAACAAAAGCTTTGAAATGATTTCATCTGCACATAGCGTATACCATAACACAGCAAGTAAATCTCAGCAGCGCAGATAACGTTTAACCTTGCTCCGTTTCTCCCCGCAGGGCAAGCGGTCGAGCAAGAAGCAGGGCAGCAGTGTCTTCTCCTGCTTCTCGCAGCAGCAGGTCAATGAGTTCAAGGAAGGATTCCAGATGATGGACGCCGACAAGGACGGCATCCTCAACAAGTCTGACATCCGCAGCTCCTTCGATATCATCGGCAAGATCGTCGCGGATAAGGACCTGGACGAGATGCTGGCTGACGCGCCGGGCCCCATCAACTTTACCATGCTGCTCTCCATGTTCGCCAGCCGGCAGTCCGGAGAGGCCGACGACGACGACGTCATCGTGAAGGCCTCGACCGAAGGCGACTGCACCATCAACAGCGACGCCTTCCGGCACTCGCTGATGACCTGGGGCGAGAGGTTCACCGCCAAGGAGGTGGACGAAGCCTTCGACCAGTTTGACATCGACGACCAGGGCAAGATCGACCTGTCCGGAGCGTTGGAGCTGCTCGTTGGTGGCAAGAAGGATGAGGATGGAGAAGCGGCGTAATTTTCGGTGAGTAAATGCCCATTTTCTGCGTATTTTGAGCTGCACCATGTCAAAGTGTGCCGCTTCATACTATATGACAATAAACGTACATACTGCACGAAAGTCACGTAATACATGTGATTGTCATTTGTCACCAATATTGTATTCGATAATTTATCCCGTAATTTATACTACCGAACATCGTTTCCAAGGAAGCAAGTAGTCGAGCGAAATTTCAACTTGCCATTATTCTTGCTCCACTCCCTCGCAGCTCTGCCGAAATATTGTCGACTACCTGCCGTCGTATCAGCATCAGCTTTTGACGGCGGCTCGTACAGCTGCGTCACCTCCGCTCTGACCGTCTCTAACCACGTGCCCGTGTCTGTCCTCAGCTCCAGCACATTTCCACGTACCTCGCGGCGCGCCGCCGGCCGCCTTCATCCAGCGGCCGGCTGTCCGTCGCTGGCGAGGCTCCTCCGCCGCTCCCGCGCGGGGAGGCTTCCCCGCCGCCGGCCCGCCAGGACGGGAGGCGCCTGCAGGGTGCAGTCCCGACCCGGCTGGGTCCGGCCATTGTCCGTGATCTGTTGAATTTGTTCACCACCACTCGTCGGCAAGGCCCCGCCGTTCAATCGGTGCTCAAGACTGTGATGTCTTATTGAACGTGTTGTGCGGACCTGCGATATAAATTCGACATCCCGTGTGTCTGAGTTTTTTAACCGAACGGAATTGAACGAAATGGAATGAAACGGAACCGAAAGGACATAAAGGGGAGATATATGTATGTCCATGAGCTTGTACTGGCCGATGGCCGTGCTCATGACCATGCAAGCTGGTCATAGCTCTGCTAAGATGGTCAGGTCTGCCCGTGTAGCTCAGTAGGGGGAGCGCTGGGCTTACAGTCTGACTCACCCTGATATGGTGGGTTCGAGTCGCTTCGACGCTCGCTATTTGCTCCTGGCGGGGATGCGGCCGGTGGCAGCGTCTGCAATAAGGCCAGATGAAACCAGCGAGCCGGGTCGTACATGGTAAAGTAAAGTCTTCAGTCGTTGGGACGTACAACTTTGGCTACTTAATTCTTCCATATACCTGGCCCGATCGGATGGTGGGGTCAGGGCTCGCACAAGCTCTATCTACTTAGCGTGGGTCCTGATCTCGAAAATCCATTCAATCAAAACATTCGGAATAAATTTATGAAAGAAATCGATCTTCCCAATTACTCTTTCTCCCGAAAACGCCATACATGAACACGTTCAGTGCTTTATTGTGTTTTGGTCACCTTATTTACAAACACTGCAGGAAGCACACAGTCATCAAACTAGCAACAACGAACAGCAGACTACGCCTCAAGGCAATCCCTGGCCGTCCGTCTCACGTGCTCTATCGATATACGGTAACAATAAATAGGGATGATGACCTTACAATGAAATCAAAAGCGCGCACTGTCAGTCTCGTCTAGCGCGTCTGCCCTATTCAGTAGTAGGAGGCGTCCTGTGTTTCTGAGCTACTGTGCGGGCGGCCGGGGCCGATTTGGTTCACATCGTATCGGGTAAAATGTTGAGCATGTCGCGACGCGGCGCACCCACTCTTCTCTGGTAAACTCTACATCGGTGCTCTCCTTAGCCAGACTGAGTCGCCAGGTCGCCACGATCGCACCGAGTTCCTACACAAGCCACGGCCACTCCGAGGCCCAGTTGCCCGCGTCCACGGAAACTACACAAAACTGCAGACCGTCCGTGGAAAACTCAGACGGCAGTTCACACTGCACGACATGTCAGACGCACACATAATTTCACAGAGAATATCGGCCAGCGGTGTGGATTCGTGGCGATTCTTCGTCGCTGGAGGCTCCGCACGGGCGGCCGCACGGCGGCGCAGAATCCACACAGAGTATTTGACCGACAGCGATGCAAGCCTCCCCGGGCCCCGCGTCACGTTATGTCGCTGGTCACCACAGAGGCGGAGACTTGCATCTGACGTGCGGCGCGCCGACCTGGAGGCTGACCTTAGAGCTGTCCTGACGCCGGCCAGGTCACGATAGGTCAGTGACCGGGGTCAGGTCAGCGACGGGTCCCGCCGTTCCTCAGTTGCACACTCCGTCCGGACAGTTCACTGCAAACAGAAGACATACCGTCAGTATGCACAGTATTCATAGGCTTGTGCAACTAAGCGCCAGCAGCCGGGAGGGCTAGCGGTAAATGTTGTGGGCCTCGGTGCGGATACCGCAATGACCGTGGGTTCGACTCCCACCGGGTCACCAGCGTTAGTGAGAGCGACCCGGTGAGGCGCTTGGGAAAGGTCTCGTAAACACAAACCCAGAGACAGGAGGAGAGGCTCTTGCCATTGGGCGAAAGGCCTGATGGGTGAGACGAATAAATACAAAGTTAGTCAGCCATTGCACGCATTGCAGCTCATACTTATTCTCATATTAGTCCTCTGGTGACCATCAAGCCATGTCAGATGCTTCTATGTTCTAAACTTAATTTAATTGAACATCCGAATGCATCTTTGTCAACAGCGTAAACCAGCGTAACTCAGCACCGGTGCCGATTTGTATACTATGGGGGCTCGGGCCCCCTCCAATAATTTCAAATTTTAACATAAGGCTTATGGCGTTGCATGGTAAGAATGGAGTTAAAATCTATAAAGTTAGCATTAGGGTCCCCCAATCATTTTCATAAATTGACACCGCTGCAATTCAGTATCTTTCATACAATCGGGAAAATATTAAATCCGAACGATTTAGCAGTTGTCGCCAGCTGGATTCTGGGGCAAATTAAATCCAGTGTTTAAACTGCTTAAAATATACACACAAGATGCATTACACCATCCCAACTATGATTAAAAAATTAACAGCACGTCTCCCCTCAACCACCGTTCTCGCGCCGACAGCAGCCTCCCCGCTCGCTGCCTACGCTACCTACACCCCTACCTACCCTACCGTAGCGCCACCTATATACTCCAACGCACCCAAGGCTACTTTACTAATAACCGCACCCGCTCGCAGCGCCACCTACCGCAGTGTCCGAGCCGGTAGGCGTGTCCCTCGGGGCACTTCTGGCAGCAGAGCATGGGCTCAGCCTTGGTCCGCTTGCCCTGGCGACTGAGCACGGGTAGCACCAGCTCGATGTTGTCGTAGTCGATGAGCGTCATGAAGGCGTTGTCCTCGGAGACGGTGTTGAGCGCCTCGCCGACGATGTCAACGAAGCCGTTCTGATCGGTGATGTTGTAGACGGGGGTGTCGATGGTGAGCACCACCTCGGTCAGAGAGGCGCCGTCCTTGTCCACCTGCGAGACGAAGGCGGGAGGTCAGAAAGGTCAGGTGGGATCACTGGGAGGTCAGGTGGGATCACTGGGAGGTCAGGTAGGACTACATCCAGCGGAGCAGTGATAGCAGCAGACTGCTTCACATCGGGTCAGCTATGATATGGGATGTGAATTATACGTATTGTTTTCTAACTAAATTTATTTATATTTGACCTCATTGTAGGAAGATATGCAATGGTTGAGACTGGATCGGTTTTATCCCATTGAAACAGTACCAAAGTATGCATATTATAGCGCAAATAACTTCTTTGATATACTGATAGTGGGATATATGGAAGTGATATTGCTGATAAGGGCAGGTAAATGAAATAAGAACGTTGTAAAAATCAGTGTAACATTGTTTATCACTTAGTTGTCAATATTGCAAAATACACACTTATAGGTAATGCCACTGGTTCAACACTCAGCCTGCAACTTCATCGTCGACTTACCGAGCCGGTCTGCTCGAGGTTGGAGATGCCGCACTCCTCCGGGTAGGGACAGAAGATGTCGTTGTACTTGTAGATGAGGCCATCGAACTGGTGCTTCAGCGACTCGACCGAGTCGCGCTGGTAGGTGATCTTGTACTGCAGGTTCGCAGAGAACACAGGCACGATCTCTGCGAGCAGAGCGAACGGTTCGTCAGATATTCTGTCACGTATTACTCGCGAATGATGTTGACAAATAACTTCTATACCGTTGTGTTTTTCGTTTTAAACCGCTTATTACCGTTTCCGTTGTAATACTCTTTAAATACCGAATCAAACAAAGCTCACTTAAAGGAAATAGTTCACCTTCAACATGGGTTTTGAACTGAGATAGCAGTTTTTTGTAGCCCTGTCCCGTGTGTAAATCCCGTGTTAATCCGTTGTTGTTTTTGTCCCGTGGTAAATTGTGTTTGAATAAAACATATCCAAGGTAAACTTCTTCCTTTAATCAAACGGTAAAATAGACTTATTTCAAGTAGACTAATAATCGAAAAGCAAACGAACAAATCATTCAAACAATCAACGAACAAAGCACCTAATCACACTAGAACACGTATCGGAATACAGAACACTCACGGTAGCACTCGGGAGCGCTGCCGGCAGGGCTCCACTCTCCTCCAGCTCCGCAAGAGTACTTCTTGGCGGGCGGGTCGAAGAAGCCGTAGCCCTCCTCGCACTTAGCCTGGCACATGGAGCCCTTGCTCCAGAGGATGTCGTTGTTGCAGTCGCCGTTGGCGTTCACCTCGGAAACACCGCGGCACAGGGTGGTCGTGTGCAGCGGGGCCACGAAGTTCGGGCACGTCTCCACATCTGTGGAGGAGCGTGACGTCAGAGGGTGACGTAGGTGACGTCAGATGGTGACGTGGGTGACGTCAGAGAGTGCGTATATGACGTCAGAGGGTGACGTTATGACGCCAGAAGGTTATTAAACCGTCGAAGGTTGTCGGGACGTCATAGGGTGATATGAGTGACGTTCGATAGTGATGTGGTTGACGTCTTAGGGTTGCCGTGACGCCAGAGGCCTGCTGCCGAGTGTCGCTATCGCACTACATCACTTACTTCTGATAACTGT
The DNA here is from genome assembly GCA_014673585.1 of Semibalanus balanoides. Taxonomy (NCBI): domain Eukaryota; kingdom Metazoa; phylum Arthropoda; class Thecostraca; order Balanomorpha; family Balanidae; genus Semibalanus; species Semibalanus balanoides. The sequence goes on from VOPJ01016537.1 coordinate 7,237, forward strand.
TGCAGCAGGGTAAAGGATGTGAATTGTGAAGTGACCATGAAGAAGGCTCAGTAAGACAGGTTTTCTGATGAGTCCATCGACATGCTACCGAGGCCCCTTTTGAGGCCGATAACTAACGTAGGTCAAAATTATATTTGCTGAGTAAACCGTTCGAGCCAGTATTGCCAATAAAGCCATGCATTCTGAAATATATGTCATTATAAAACAACATGGTCGAAGGAAAAGTAAGTTGAGTGACAATCAGGTTTAACCTTCGTGGGTTATTGAAAGTCGCTGCTTGACATAATTAAGAGTTAACTTGACTCCCTATCGTGAAATGCCCACGTAGAAATGCGAATAGCTCTCTCTTATAAAGGTTTGAAAATAAAGGGCCATATAACAGAATTTCTGGAATGCGTATGCATCCATGTTTGATAAAAAAGCGGGACCATTCTCCCGCCTATCTTCTGACGTTTTTGACATGGTTCTCATTTACTCAGACTGAGGAATTCATATAAATAACTGCTTCATCCCGGCTTGGAGGTAACCACAAGAAACGGTCCCACTTGATTGATGATGAGCCTGCAGCTCGGTGTCGCACTGAATCACCCCACGTCAAGACTGCCCTTCCATTAACTGTGGGGGGTATGGTGCCCGGACATGCACGCCCGTATTCCGTGAGATACTGGTGGGTGTGTGAACACAGGATTCTTCCAGTGTCCTTGCCACTTTGCCTTCGCCGGGTTTCCATGACCCATGGCTCGTCGTGACCAATGACCATGTGATTTCCGGGCAACAGCATGCGCCTTTGGCATTATACAGAAGGAGCAGACAAAATGTAACTCGTTTCGCTGCATTATTGATGATTTGGGCTTAACGGCACCGCAGCTTCCAGGATTTATGACGCCCATTTCGTTACATCCTCTTTATCACGCCTTGTATTCATGACGTCGTGAGACGACATAACTGCTTCTGAATACGACTTGATATGGATGTATTCAAATTTCCTGCACATCTCATGTCATATTTATCTACACAAAAAACTAATTTTTAACAACTCGTATACTTGAATACTCATTGTGAATTTAAGCACAAATACCACTGGGACCATTTGTCACATAACAAGTCGACGGCCGTAAATACCAAGATGCCATGAGCTGAATCACAGACCTAAGCCTGGCGAGACTACACACTCTGTGCTGGTTTGTGTCAGGCACCGGCGTCACCGATCTCTGTACCAGGGGACAGAGGATTTTTTGCGCTTACCTGGGATTACAGCCACAGCTTCGTCGTATCTGCTCTCTCCTCGTCCTTGCCCACGGCTTAGTGAAACCGTCATCGCTACCACTACTGACAGATTATCTCAAACGAAGTCCTTGGTCCTGACTTTGAACGTACTCCAGCCACACAACAATTAAGTGAGACGAAGCGACGAGCGAAAAATATCGTGGTCACGTCTATTCTTAATGGAAAAAGCAAGCGCCAATCGGGGGACTTGAATCCTCGTATACGTCATACCACTAATTGCCCAGGGACAGAGGCAGAACTTGACGAGAGACACTCTGGCTGATGCCGCCGTGGCCGTGTCCGTGGCCGGGTCTGGGGGGCGCAGGGGGGACACAGGGGTTATAGGGGGTCACAGGGGACGTAGGGGGACGTACCGACGGCCTGGTTGATAGTGGCGGCCGGTCCCAGGTTCGAGTCCTCCAGCACGGCGGCCACCGAGAAGGTGTAGTCAACGCCGGGACGAATGCAGGAATCGCAGACAGCCGGGTTCAAGTCGTACGTGCACTGCCTCTCGTCACACTGTGGAGCACAGACGGGATACACAAGTCAGAACTGGTGTCACCACCGTCAGCTGTAACGGTGGTACGGGGCACGGAACGGAACACGGAACGGAACACGGAACGGAACACGGAACGGAACACGGAACGGAACACGGAACGGAACACGGAACGGAACACAGGCATCTACGAAACACAGACGGAGAAAGGCCAGAACTGGTCAGTGACCGATCTTAGGTATCGATAGTCGGCACTGTTGCAATCTATCAAAACTTATCTGACGATATAGAGCTCGAAGTCGGAGAAGAAATGCCACTCGTTTTACAATGCCAAGAGAAACGATACACAACATGATTGTGCACCTTGAAAAGTTTCCCGTCACCGTCTTATCTTACACTCGCGGGATACAAAACAACTTCTTAGCTTTGCTTTCTGCCATGAATTTAGAAGCCCGGAGATAATGCAGTACGTTTTTTACCTCTTCAGAGTTCTGTTGCAACCGACACAGAGCGGTAGTCGAGAATATTGAACGGAAAACACAGAGGGACGTTCGGTTCAAAGGCCATGCCGACTTACAGCGGACGCTGGAAAAATGGGGACCTTGCCTAGTTACCCGTTCAAAACAAAGCTCTTATTTCAGACGTGCTCGGGGGGAGGGCGGCTGCGTCGAGTTCTAACACGGGGAGAGAGCGAACGTATTTCCATAACAGATAAGTTCGTCAGCACCCTGCTGTGCGCGCTGAATACTAATCCTCCTCCTTACGTATGAAGAGGCTTACTGATGGAGATATGTCGTGGTCTTCCTAAACCAAACAAACTTTATATTAGTCATGTCACATTAATTGTATCACGCTCTTAATGAGCAGTAGATAATGATAACGAACGTTCATTTCTTCATCCTACTCGAGTTTAGTAAGAAAGATATCTGACGACGACTGTGAGCGTGCAGCGCAAGCGGTAGGTGTACGTTCGCAGAACGAAAGGTCTCAACCGTTTACTCAAACTACAATCACCGATAACTAAGCGGCCTCTGTTGCCCTATAAACACAGCTGAGACCCGTGCCATGTAAGTTGTAGCGGACGACTTTGCTGGTCGGTGGTCACTGGTAACAGGGATCACTGGTCCAGTCAGTGGTCAAGAAATGCGTCACTGTTAGTGGTCACTGGTCAGTGGTTATTTGTTACTAGTCACTGGCCAGTGGTCACTGGTCACTGTTCACTGATTACTGGTCACTGGTCACTGGTATTACCTTGATCTCGGTGTCGTAGCTGGTGGACCCGCCGAGCACCACCATGATGTAGGAGTTGAGGTCGCCCTCGCAGGCCGGCCGGTCCCAGGTGATGCGGACCCAGGAGACCAGCTCCGAAACTCGCAGGTTCTGCGGCTTGCTCGCCTCCGGGTCACCTGCTTTAGGCGAAGAGAGAGAGGGGGTCAGAGGGGTGTTGGTGACACGGGATCGGGGCACAGAGAGAGGGAGAGAGAGGGAGAGAGGGAGAGAGGGAGAGAAGGAGAGAGGGAGGAGAGGGATGAGAGGGAGAGAGGGAGAGATGTGATAGTAAGGAATAGATGGGATAGATAGAGAGGTGAAGAGTTAGGGAGAGATGGGAGTAGGGAGTAGGCGACAAGATCCGAGGGGAGAGAGGGAGAGAGAGGAGAGAGGAACTGAGAAGGGAGACGAGGAGAGAGGAGAGAGGGAGAGAGGGAGAGAGGAGAGGCGAGAGAGGGGAGAGAGGGAGGAAGAGGAGACGAGGGAGAGAGGCGGAGAGAGGGATAGAGGGAGAGAGGGAGAGGAGAGAGGAGAGAGATGGGAGAGAGGAGAGGATGGGAGAGAGGAGTGCCGAGTTGTAACGGGGAGAGAACTTTGATCGGAGAAAGACGAGGTGTGCTAGATAGGTCGAAGAAACCAATTGAACGATTCGATTATCACTCACGCACAGCAGATCAAACATGAGATCGAAGAGATAACATCTTCTCAGACAGTCGACCCGAGCGTATACCACGGAGGAAGAGCGAACGAGCGAATTTCGCACATGGCCGCGATACACCAGGTACCTAGTGCGTGGCTATAGTCGTGGGGAACTGAGAGGAAAGTCATACCAGACACTCACACTGCGCAGTCCGCTCAATTTAACGAGACATTCACATGCGAACACAGTAATGGCCCGGATGTGAAATGGACCGGACCTTCATCTCAGGTCAGCGCCTCACTGCTTGGGCACTTTAGATACGGTATCCGGCCCAGTAATGGTTATAGTCACGCTGATCAGAGCACTGCGGATCGGGAATGGTATCTTTTGGTCGCGGACACTCCGTGCCCTAATTCTCCCTCATTCATCTCAGCGCTCGATGTGCTTGTGAGTCAATTGCGTGGCTATGACAGCCGAGGTCAATGTCTGTCTATGGTTTCGGCATTTGTCTTTGCAAGACAAATGAAGCTGAAAGATTAAATCAGACTGTCACGGTATGCAGACTGCAAGGCAATGCAGTTAAATCAGAACACTAATGCGCAACGTTATGAAACAGCTCGTTTGCATTTCAGAGCGCTGTTTGGCAGATAGAGGCTTGTCTTCATTCATAATTTGTTCAAAGAGCAAGTCATTGGAATGAGTGTCTGCAAACCATCTAGTAAAGAAGGAAATTTCCTCTCAAATATCTACATCCACTTAAGAGTGTGCGCAGCATTTCATAACAGCGTCTTACATTATTGAGATGCCTATCATGCTTGCTCCACCAGATCTGTTGCCGTTTTAGGGCGCGGCTTTGGAGTTATCCACGGGAGCGCGCTGTTGAGTAACACCATTCAGAAACACGCATCTACCCCGTGATTATCTCGACCATCGTGCCAACGCACCGGGATGGCGAAATCAGCGCAGCGTCGCTTTGATGTGCCACGATAGCCGCCTGGCCCCGCCTCGAGCCCGCTTCGCCCCGCCTCGCGCTCTCCTCGCCTCGCGCCTCGTGTGTTTCGTGTGCGCCGTGCGGACCGGGCGAGGAGCGGCGGCGAGTCGAGCGGAAAGAAAGCCGTCTAATGGAGCGTCCGGTGGTGCTTTGGAGGACTCCACTCACGACTCTGTCTCCTTAGTGCCGCCCAGCGTGATGGACGGCGGCTGCAGTGGCCGCCGCCGCCGCCGCCGCCACCGCCGGCGCTCGGCGCGGACGCCGTTCGCCACCGCGGGAGGGCATGGGGCTGTCAGAGCGGCGGCGGCGGTTTGAAACACCATCCCATGAGGAGAGGTTCAGATGTCTCTTCATCCCTCGCGACACCCGTCGCCAGCGCCGGACACGGGCTCTATATCACCGAGACCGGCCGGTAGGACGGCTCTGGACAAGTGGACACCAAGAAGCGCTGTAACTGTCACCACCAGTGAAAGTAATGGTCACGTGGGCCGCTTCTGTTGACGCCCTTGAAGTGTAGAGGTGTTATAACTTCTTAGTTGGGCTACTGAACGGACACCTGGGCACCGCTCAGGTGTCTCGCTACCTCCTTCCCCTCTCTCTATCCATGTAGCAATGTGTCTCGTTAATCATCCTATACCTACTGGGTTATGATGTAAAAATCTACATTATGCAAAGCGATTTAAATAGCACGCACGTCCTGCAGAAGTGAAGCAATCATGAACGTTGTCTGTCTCTCAGGTCCCTTTGTTTTAAGACTGTTGAATATTTGCGATGCTTTATTTTACCTACTAATCGCTAATTATAGCTGGGTCATTTTCAAACATACGGTGATAGTATTTAACGAGTCCGTTACATGTGCAATACATCAGACACTCTTAGGCCATTCTTTGCAAATAATCTCAGTAGGTATCTACATCTGTAATTTAGCGTAATAAGCATATTGCATAATGCTGTACTTGAGTTATCTTGGAGAACATTAATGGTAAGATAGCACAAAATTGATAAATACATTTGTATCGGCACGTTAATTAAATTATATACTACATTTAGGTAAATTTGTCCTTTAAACCAGAGTCATTAACAGGGCCATTTTCCTAATAACTTTCTAATTGTCAGACAAAGTAGCAGGGTGGTCCTAACTCCTAGTATTACCCCAGCGAAGGATTTTCACAAGCAACTCACAATAGGAATAATAATCGTAATGCAAATTATTCGATTTTCAAGACATTTATTTTCCAGCTAAAATCAAACAATCCTTTTTTGCAGTCACAAACCGGTTCTATATTTTATATCTTACGATTTATACTCTACACCACCTGAAATCATAAGGCCTAACCAAACACCATGTGAAGCACAGAAAGGCATAAATCGATCACTGTACATCACCACCAACATTCTACTTCTGACTACACAAACACATTTTCCCAGTAATCTACCATTTTCCTTTCTGAAGTCGCCCCACCTTACATCCTTAAGTGGCGAAACTCGGGGCTTTAGTGACGCGCGCGGGAGCGGCCGCCAGTTTTCTCCCAAACAGCGGGGTTTCTCCTGCAGGGAGGTGTCTGAACCGACCGACAGACCGGCCGGCGGACTAGCCGGTGGACTGGGGGCGGGGCAGACCACGGCCGCGATTCTGTGGCCTGGCTGACGCGTCCAGCGTCCGCGGGCGTCCCGAATGGTCAGCCCACGTCCTGCTGACCTCCTACTATCATTACGCTTTTTTACACCATCCGGGAGTGCCCAGGATTGCCCCAGATTGTCCCGCCTGCACCAACTGCCCCGGGTTCTACCTCGGAACGTCCCGGAATGTCCCATAATGTCCAGGAATGACCCAAAATGTAACGGAATGTTCTAGAATGTAACGGAATGTCCCATAATGTAGCGCAATGTCTCGGAATGTAACGCAATGCATCATAATGTAATGAAATGTCCCGGAATGTTCCGGATCGTCTCTGTACCTTTGGACTGCTACCAGCTGCCCCATGAGTCGGATGACAGCCCGATATCGACTTAAAAACTGTCTAGATAAAAATAGTCGGTGCTGCTATCTTCCAACCCGACCGCGACCAAGACTAATCTGAGGTCATCTAAATGTCATAAAAGTGGTTCGGACCACCAGCGGCTACATTGTCTTGTATCAGCCTGCCAGCTGACCACCGGCACTAGCAGTTGGAAGCACTCCCATTACCCCAGTGTTGAGACCAGGCCAGTGGTCCGCTACGACCACCGAGGACCAAACGGTCCAGATGCAATCTGGTGTAGGTAAGGAGTGGCTCGGCCTGAGGGCGGCGGTCGTCAGCCCAGATTCCATCACTTTCTCCGGCGCACCGGCACCCTCCGGCACCCTCCGGCAGCTGGAGGCCGCCGTGGCGCAATGGCCATCGACGGGCGCACGCGCAAAGCCTTGAAACGACGCTGGGTGGGCGTGGGAGAGGGGGTTCTGCTGGAGGGGTGTGGACGCCCCCGTCCACACCCATCCCGGCTGGCGGATCGCGGATGATGTGTGACGTGCATCGGTGCGAAGGTTCCATCGGTGCCAGATTTCTCGACCTGATCGGAGTACTGAGAGGTGGCTGACACGGCGGGCCCTCCGGCAGTGGAGCGGTGCGGTGCAGCTGAATGGTGACCTCGTGATCCACTCGGTCACGCGTCCCGCGCCCCCTGACCCCCGGTGAGACAGTGACACGATCTACAGACGGGTCAGTGACCGGAGAGGTGATACCGGCAGTGGCTTGCAGGGGCGGGCAGGTGGAGACACATCACATGTCTCTCTCCGGCCACCACGGACCACCACCGACCACCGCTGACCACCACGGACCACCACCGACCGCCTCCGACCGCCGCCGACCGCTGCGTCACCGGCGAAGACGACTCAGAGCGGAGCGTGCGACCTTTTTGATTGGCGACGCGTGTCTTTTGTCACCAGAGCACGATCTTTGCGAGAGATTTCCCACGGTCCAGCGGGTCGGAGCAGCGTCACCGCGGTGGATGGCACCGTCGAGTCAGCGACGAGAGGCTACTTTCCAGTGGCTCGTCCGGATGGGATAGGCCGCCACCCAGAGCGGCGCCGTCGGCCAAGATTGAAAAGCGCGGAACCGGTGAAAACGCGTCCAAATTATACCCCCGGCGGAGGTGGTGGCCTCCATTCCGGTTAAGTGTGCCAGCAGTGACGGTGCGCCTTTGGTGGTCTTCGTTCGGTTTACAGTGCACGTTGTCGGCATGAGGTTTGTTGGAGAGCTGTTAGGCGATTTGACGTTCCGATCAGCCGCTGATGTGTTGCTGGTAGTTTGTGCTAAGCGAGGTCAGCTTTCTAACCGGTGGACTGAGCTCTCCACATTTTTGTGAGATTTACTAGAGATGATAGGATTACGTTGACATCATGGATCCTAGACATGGGCTTGAATTTTTACGGATGAAGTCAGACTAGTTTGCTACAATACTGCAGTTAATGTGCTTGGCATAATTTAGGTAAATGGTATGAACATGAAGTAACATTTTTTAGTTATATATGACGGGTAATAATGTGCATACCAATGCAAAGGACAAATATTGCGTAAGTGCTACAGCTATAAAACATCCATGAATGCAAGGTAAATATGTGATCAACAAATACTGAACAATTAATGTTCAGTGTACAATGCAGCCCATGTTCCTATGACACGTAAGGATGCTCCATTATTCGAGGGTTATAGATTCATAATTTGACAGGGACATGGTCTTCCCCATCCTGGTTCCGGTTTAGAAAGGACAGACCACGCCCATCTTTTGTCGTAAGTAAAGATGACCTCAACACTATACAGCGACGCATTTATTAAGCCAAGGTCACTAGCTATTTGTATCGCACCCACAGTGTGATCTTTTATGATATCTCCCAGACATCCTTCACGAACTGACATCGGCTCGGGGACATCCTTCATCAAATGACATCAGCTTCGCTTCGCCGTCTGGCCTCGCACCTGTCGGGACCGGTTATGGAAACGGTCCGATATCCGATAACCAATGACCAAGCATGCTTTTGATGGGCACGGCACTAATGTCCATCAAGTTTGCCACGATATCTGTGCTACTAGCAGTGCTGCTTCCGAATTCGTTCCTGACCCAGCCTTACTTTCCATCCATTTGCCCTGAGGGAACCTGACTAGCACTGGGCCAACGAATTGCAGACACTCGATCCAACCTAACTCAAATTTATGCAGAATGTAGCCTTTTTGCAGTCGCACAGGTGACGTAATGCTAGAAACTGTGGTTTCAAGAAACTCTCCACAAAAATCTGCCACATTCTTAGTGCGCAGGAGAGCGTTCTGCGCATTTGCAGCTCAAGGTGTGGTTCCGGATTCAGTGAGGGTCGTCTTGCCGCTGAGGCGAATTTATCTTTGTGACTGGTTGACCTCGGACAGTGGCTCTCCAGGTGAGAGTATTTCCGCCTTATGCGGATGCCCAGCAGTGGCCGTGGTGGGAGTCGGTACCATGCATCGGACACAGCTGATAAACATAGAGTAGCCGAACTCCGGGGAATTTTAAGCTCAACTGAATATCAATTGTTGACTAGCTGAAGTCATCCGTAAGCCCCTACTGCGGAAGCTCTTATCATTCCAAACACAAAATGATTTGACCATTTACATCAATGCTCAACACCGAAAGTGTTTTAGCTTACAGGTGAATAAAGTGCCTTGCCGACTTATAGTGATGCCGCCATATTGTCCCTTCAAACCGTCTTTAAGCTGGCCCCTCTAATGCCCTCCATCAGCACTCAGCAGTGATTCCTTGGCGCGTCTTTGAACATCAGCTGCCGGTCGGATTGCTTCGGAGCGCGTCGTGGCAGTCAATGGTTCTTGTGGTGCTGTGGTGCTGTGGTTTGCGGCGTCTTCTGATCCTCAGTTAACCATGGATGATTGACTGCGGCTGGCAGTGGCAAGACAGTCCGGTGACAGACAGGTGTGCAGGACAGTCAGGTGTGCACGCGGTGTGGTGTTCTATGGAACTGAGGTGAGGTGTAAACAGAGGATCTCGGTGGCTGATAATGACAGGTTATGAAAGAAGAGTTAAGTGAATCATCACACCATGGCATAAATGCTACTGACGCATAACGCCATTAACAGTATGTTAAAGGATGTACCGGATAAATAATAACGTAAGTCGGTTGTAAAAACAGCTGTCTCTTAAGTGAAGCCAGGTGATATGAGAAGCAGGCAATGAAGGTCGTTTAGTTCGGATAAATTCAAGTAATAAGTACAGTTCATAAGTGCATCACTGCAATAGCATTTAACCACTTGAAAATCTGGTATGTTTTGTGGTCACTCATGGTCGTCGAAAATACTTCAAAAGACGGGCTCAAGACGGGCTTACACGGCCCCTTAACGGTACCGGTGCTATTTCTCACAGCCATGCACCACAACTCTCCACCGCCAGACTCACACCGCCTCTCCACATCCCCGACTGTCGCCTGTACCTCCCTCTGTTGCACCTCGTGCAGAGGCACCGCTGTCTCCACTGCACTCAGCAGGTCACGTGGGGTCACCGCAGGTCACGCGGGGTTACCATAGGTCAACACAACGGGCTCTCACTCCCAGCGGGCGCGACTCTCCGCCGGCCGCCGGCAGTTGACCTCGCTGACCTCTGACGGCTTGCACAAGGCCCTGCAGTTTCCCCGTGCCGTGAGTATGCAGTATGCAGCTTCGCCGCCGCCAGCGTTCGTACGCCCTGACCTGGCGTCGCCTGAGAGCGGGCCTCCCTCTGTGACACCCTGCAGTCAAACTGTTTACCCTATTACGGTTCGCTTAAGTTTGGCCGCCGTCGGGGACGCCCTCCATTCAGCGGCACTTTCAATCGGTTCTCAGCGCTCAGTTCGTGGGTGGATACCGATACAAGCAACTGTAGCCTCGTTTGTGAAACGAGTTGCCGCGAAGTGCGCGCAAAATTACAATGATTGCGAGGCAAGGTTCTCATTACAACGCCAGTTACGCTGGAGGGTATAATTAATTACGAGAATTACGCCACACATGTGACGCCACAGAACATCTGGCACGCGAGCCACACCTGGTAGCACAGGTGTCCCAGCGCCCGACAGATGCTGCGAGGACGCCTCGCAACACCCGTGAGAGCGTCACATGGCGTCACTATGTCTGACCCATGCCCACCGGCGTGTGTCGCGTGCGTCGTGTGCCGCTGGGCGCCACCGTCACGACCTCGACACCACAGACTGCACGGGCTCTCCAGACCCCACCACACCCACGATACCACCGATGGGCGTTGGTCGGGTGACAGGGCTGCCCGCCGAGTCCCGCAAGCCGCACGACCGGCGATGACAAAGCAGGGGGCAAGGGCACCGCCGCGCTGCATTGTTACCAGTCGGACTTCAAGGCGAACGGGATCGACCTCCGGTAGAGTCGTGCCTGGCTTCGGATATCGATCCACGCACCGGCCCCACCCGGATCCATCGGTCACATTATACCCACTTCCTGTCCCCGAGCCACGCCCAATGTCACATATGGCGGCTATTTCCGCCACGGATCACGTCATCTATTTCCTACGAATTTGGCTTGGAAGGAGCTGTCAAAACACGACGTCTTTAAAGACCCACAACATTTTTTTCCAAGTCAACCTGACCGCATTTCAGAAAGCCCGACATCGTCCATTTTTGACAAATGTCCACCCTAATACATACAGGCTTCCGCCGGGGCTGGTCGGGTCGGGTCGGGGCTGCCGATGCGCTCCCGGATGGAAGCCGCTTTCTACGGCGCCGTGCCAGATACGACTGTGAACCGGCAGCGGTGCCAACACGTGTCCCACGGCCGGATGGACGAGTCTGACGGGCAACCGCAGCTCCGCCACGCCGCGCCGGGTCAGGCCCGTGTTAGTGCGGTGCTCAGCCGTGCAGTCTCCTCTCTCCAGCCACTGGCGGTGTTATGTTCCTATGCAGACCTGCAGTCTCTGAGCTACCGCCGCATAGTGCCGGCCCCTCAGGGCGTAAAACGCTCGCGCCCGCGCGCGCGCGAGCCATGGGCGTGGGTCCGTCCTAGTTTTCAGATTTCAGGCTCACGCCAGTGTTGTGAACGTATGGAAAGTGCGTGACAAATCGCCTTGAGGCGTGTCTGGGACGCTTTCTTCGCGCGTGTTTAGGCGAGCCGACGATGACATGACGAGCGAAACGCGACGCGGCTCCAGGGCGCCGCAAATCATGGTCTCATGACGGTTTCTGTTGCACACAGATGTGGCGTGACAATACACACGAAAGGAATACGTGGTTTAAGTGACGGAGGAACGATGAGCTTCGCTGCACATGTCTGTGAATGTGTGGGAATACATCGACACAGACTAGCACTGGTGGACGGCCGGCGGAACTTAACTGGTTTGATACTCAGTGAAAAGTAGCCAGAGCTAAATATTGGCCGCAAACATCTAGCAATCAGCATGTAACACTCAGCAAACGGTACTTCTTAATACACAGTACATTATACCCGGTGTTCTGTACACGATACCCGGAACTCCACGATACACGATACCCGGGATTCGGTGCCCCGTACTCTGGCTCGGTTCTTGGTACCCAGTACTCGGTACTCGGTACTCGGTACCCGGTGCTCAGTACTCACCATCTCCGCAGGCGCGTCCTCCTCCGCCGATCGAGTTGACCGCCTGACCGGTCACACGGCGTCCCTGAAACGGTGCAGACCAACAGTACACGATAGGCGAGCACCGGCGGCGAATAGCACTGGTCAAAACATGCTCAGTCAGTATGTGTCTATCTGTCATCTGTGAACTGCACAGCTCTGCACAGCTGTCAGGCATTTGCGTGTAAAACTGTTGTTGCAAACCTGTCGGTCTTTCAACATCCCACAGGAATGCCTGCTGGGACACGGGACACATTCAAACCGAACCTCAAAATTATATTTATAATTCAAAGCCCTTATTTGGTCACAGATCTGATAGAAAGCGCGCGTGGGTATGACTTAACCGGCATCTCTGATTATCCGTTCAGCAGCGCGGGGACGGAGTTTAGCTTTAAGTCGTCGTTAGAGGAGCCGTATGTGGGGATCAGACTAGGTAGGTCGACTGACCGGCCGGCAGTCGGTAAGTGGGTTCCCGGTATACCTGTCTCTCCGGAGGCAGATCGGGGCCGACCGACCGGCCACCCCGGAGATCCGTTACCAGTATGCAGGTATGGAAATAGCCAGTTGCACGTCGGATAGTGAGGAGAAACGTGCAAGGCCCGCGTGCCACATTCAGCCAGAGGTCGACGCTCTCGGGTAGCAGGGACTTTCTGATGTCACGGGCAGTGTGAGGGAGCAGTCTTACGAGGAGGGTATCAGGGAAACATTGGAAAATTCAATTTGTTTCAGGTGTTTTACAAAGAGGACTGCTAGATATTCAGATTATCTAGTTACAAGTCCATGTAGTTGGTAGTTAAACATCCAGAGAGAAGTTGAGCAACTGAAATGATAAAAGCTTGCCCCCATCAACCCAAAACATACAAACTGAATGAATGCTATTAAATGCCTTGACAACCTTGAATTTTCGCCATGAGACGAAAATCCGCCAGTTAAGCTCCGCGGCGTACGCGGTGATTTTGCTGACGGTACATCTTTTGACAGTCATCCCCGCCAGTCGGAAGCGCTAGCGATAAGCCCAATCATCTCCGCAGTTGACCATGCCACCAGGAGGGCCGGCGAGTCGTTTCATCTGATACGTTTTTCATCTGATACCGCTGTGCGCGAGGCGGCAACTGCGTTCTGTCCGTCGAATCATTCCGACGCGCTCCACGTGCGGCTGCATGTCCGCACGACCGGTCACCGGACAGCGCCGTGCGGCGGCGGACCTGACGCCCGCGGGGCCGCTGCACGCACGGCCGTCACCGACGCGTCGCACCGACTTCCGACAGCTGTGACCCGACTGAGGTGACTAGGTCGCGCTCCGACCGATGGCGGCCGGGCGGTGACCGGGCGCGGCCGGGCGGTGACCAGACCGTTGCCCGACCGACAGACCCGATCCACTGATGGACCGTGGCCCGACCGTGGCCCGACCGCTGCCCGACCGCTGCCCGACCGAGGCCCGACCGTGGTCAGAACGTGGTCAGAACGTGGTCCGACTGTGGTCCGACTGTGGCCCGACCGTTCCTCGACCGTGCCTCGACCGTTCCTCGACCGTTCCTCGACCGTGCCTCGACCGTTCCTCGACCGTTTCTCGACCGCTGCGACCCGCGGTGACCCGCAGCTCGACAGGCATGGTCCGAGAGGCATGGGCTCGACATTCCTGTCGACGCCTCCCTCACTCCTGCGGCGTCGGAGAAACTGCGGCTGCACCGCCCCGCCCCGCGGTCAGCGCATACGGGATGAGCCGAGGAAGTGGGCCGACCGCCGCCGCCCGCCGCCGCCGCCGACGTGAACAGGTTCCTCAGGCAGAGTCAGGTCACCGACCGTGGCCTACATCGCATCGGCAGGCCGGACCGGTCAGCACGCCGCCGCGGAAAAATAGACAAAACTGCCTGCAAGACTTGGAAAACTCCTGCGGATGTGGAGTGATTTAAATATGGCGGTACCAAAGATTTGTCGAAGAATGTCTTTCGGGCATTTGGTTTTCAGTACCTTTTCGATACATGTGTGTGTTAGCGCATTGCATAACAAGTGTCGGACGATTTCTGGCAAGTTGCGTCACTTTGGCTATTCTGCTGTCCGCTTGGCACTGACACGGTCAGCAGATTGGGGCCTTTGGGGTTAGGTTAGGTGCAGATTGGGGCCACGGGTACGGCTTATCTGGTTCGGTAACGTTGGCGAAACGGTGTCGCGAATCAGTGTCAAGATGGCGTGAGGACGCGTGGGACGGATTCATCTTCTGTGGAGGACGCTTGGAGCGCTGTGACGCCGACTTTCCTGGTGACCCGACAGACTTAATCCTATAGTCAAAGGATGATTCGCTTCGGTTTGGATTTGGAGTAGGTCAATGGGTGACTATGTTTGACCGCACCGCGGAGATATGCAAATGTGATTCGCTCAGATGGCGTCTTGGGGACAATCACAAGTGCTTAGTTTAGTTTAATTGGTTGACACTCCGGAGAACGCACGAATATGGTGTATACTTATCACCTGAATGTGTGTGCTGTTCATTGTATGTGCTGCTAATTTAGGCTATATGGTTTTTCAGATGTTGAGTGTCGAGAGGTGCCTGACACGAGGCGAAACGTCCGCAGTGGAGCGAAACAGCACAACAATATCGTTTGTTCTAGTTTACTGGCCAAATGGCAATCGTAAATGCCTTAACAGGGTTGAGCAACGGACAACCAAGCGTGGAATTTTATACCGAAGACACGCACTACTAATTTGAGAGCTATTCGCCACTACTAGACATATTATCTTTATGTCATATATATTCCATCCAATTTCGTAATGTGGATTGATTCGTATAAAGCCCGAGGACGATCTCTCTTTATACGAGGAGGACCAATTTAGAACACCATGTCCTCTCACTATCGAGGACGATGGCCCAGAAACGTTGGCCGTCTGTAACGGACAGGTGAGACTTGATCGATTACAATCAGAGAAGCCGTGGCATTATACGACCTCGGACACTTTCTCGGAGTAGGCACGTGCCCAATGAATGAATCTCGAGATTGGGCGTGAAGAACAGGTCTTACTAGCCACAAAAGCGCTGGAGGAGGTCGTGACTACGGAATCGACGGGCCAGTCATTCCCTCAAACACGCCGTCAAACACGCCGTCAAACACGCCTCAAACACGCCGTACACACGCCGTACAAATGATTTGCATTCAAAAGCGGTCATCAATCATTTGCGTGTATGACAAGCATTTGGGTGACGTGGCGGGCTGTGGTGCACTGTCGCATTGCAGCCTCCCGTCGGACCAAAAATCGGCCGTGACAAACGGGGTCGTTCGACAAACCATATGTCGTTGTTATAGCGTGAAGTGCTGCTAAGCAAGACTACACGAGGTCGGGGTCACCGCTAGCCTAGCTACACGAGGTCGGGGTCACCGCTAGCCTAGTTTGCAACGCCGTTAACTAAGAGACAATGACGGTTACAGGCTTCGGTTGGAGCACGCAGATAAAAACCTGCACGAGCTCAACTGGTCACGAGAAGTTGCGAAAGGTCTTTACATCACACGTTTGTGTGATATGCTGATTGACACCTACTGATTGTTGTGGTGCACTGTGCACGGGCACGACATGGAGCTTGGTTTTATTATGTATACAATGCCAGGACTTGACGGGTTATAAATTGACGTTAACACATAAATGTGCACAATGCATAGGTACTTCTCAATTTCAGGCAAACATTTGACTTATCTTCAATAAAGGATACAAAAAGTGTCATCTTTACTGAATAAAAACTGTTTCTGTAAATGCTTAACCACACATTTCACGAAATAGTAATAAGCTCTTTGCGCTTTACGGATATTTGAATTATTCGTCCTGTCTTGTCTCCTTGTAATGATCCTGATACCACTTGTAGCGGTACGGAGCAGGCAGCGCGTCTTAACACGGCTGGGGGTGGCTTTAGGTACGGCTGGAGCTCTGGCGGCTTTTTGCTCTTCAGCTGTTCCTGCCCGACGTGTTTGGGTAGACTGGACTCGTCTCGTCTGGACTCGTCTGGACTCGTCGCGCATGCATGTGCAGCAGCGATGTTTTTATGCTGCTGTGAGGCGAACCGAGACCAAGCATATGGGCTGCACTAAGCTAGCAGTTGTCGGAATTCATTTGGGTGCTGAGTTTGATGGTTGGTGTCATGCGTCCTCCGACTGCATTCCAACCAGCTAATGTAACTTGCTGTAATTTACCAAACCCAAGAATCCTTAATGTGGATGCTGCTTTAAAAACGTAGGAACTATGGAATAAGGAACCACTTCGGTCAGGGAGGAATGTTGAGTCATTTAATGACCGTTCTTTCCCGCGGCTCAACAACATCTGTTAAGTTCAAGCACGAGTCAAGTCCAATGATGAAAGTCACCTATCGATGCAATTTAGCGCCAGGTGCTCCTCAAACGTGGTCAGTGATTGTGTATTGTCAGGGTAATGCTGATTGCGAAGTCGACTGCATGCTTCAGTAGTGACATACGTTGGTCCAAGCAGCACTGAATAACGGGCACCATAGCACAGAATCTCGTACAGCAGTGGCCTATATAATGATAAGCTTAAATATGCTGGCATGCGAGTTATTGACAGACACATGAGTGGGATTTAAGCATACCTAATTCGAAACTTAGTCTCATTGTCATGCGTGCAAATTATATTTAGGTGAATACACATGCACATCAGCGTTCCGAGTGCTTAAGTCAACAGATGTTAGCGAGTTATGATAAACGCAGAATACGAAGGAATTTTGACTGCAGAATAAGCATTCCACTATTTTACGAGCAAAACCATAAGTTTGACAAGAAAAACAAATAAATGAGACTTTGGAAAGCATACAATTTTGCGACCAAAACATTATAGCCGTTCAACGACTGTTGTTCGTGGGCGTGCACACAAGTACACGAGCAAACGTGAATGCGTGCGCGTGTGCGTAGCGTGCGTGCGTGCGATATGCAAAAGCAACGAAGCTTCGAATCGCAATTTTTCGATTCCAAACATTATAAATGCATTTGATGACGAGCTGAGCGAGAGCCTATCTACGAACAAACATGCTTACTTGCATGTGCGTACGTGCGTGCGTGCGTGCGTGCGGAGAAGCGCGGCATGCCGTAGGGCATGCAGTATACGGCGGAATCAGGCCCTCACCTGTTGCGGCGACGCCGCGGCCAGCGCCAGAAGAGCGGTGAGCAGCACCAGGAGCGTCATGTTGTTCAGTTCACGTCTGCGGGGCGACTGACTATCAGAGGCGGCCCGGTCTGCGCTGTCGCCACTCTTGCTGACCCAGAACCGGCTGCCCTCTGATGCCAGCGCCGCCCCCGTGACGTCACCGTGAGCGCGGCGGCCGGAGTGACGTCATCAGACCGAGAGTCGGTGTCTTGGACGCAGATGAGGGTCCGGGGATGTAGGGGAAGACGGTTCGCTGATGTATGTGCTAGAGGAATTCGATTTAGGTCGTAAGAGTTCTGACATTTTTACGAACAGTCCTGGTCGTTCTTGATATTTAAAAAATGACTGTCTATGATGAGATTTTGCTAAAAAAAAGTATGAACAATATCTGTAATTGAATTTTTCCGCGGGAAATTATGAAAAATAGAGTATGCACGACTATTAACTTTTCACGAAAATATGCGCTCTTACACACATTTCGTCGTACCTATTTGTCATTTATCACAGCAATGCTGCGTTGACCGTGGTGTATACCACATTCTCGGTGACGTTATGGCATTACGAAGATTGCACTTCTGTCTTGACTAGAACTTCAGATGAGCCTCTCTTGAGCTAAAGGAAATCCTAACGTGAGGAACTTGTCATGAAAGATATACGAGGTATCATGCTAGCAGGTTTAGTCGTAAGTTTTTTGCAGTACCCGATCCAGTGGATCAGCAAACCTGATTGAAATCCCACAGTCTGTCTGCACTCGGCTTTCAATGTTGTCAGTTGTCAAAACTGTGGTTCAATTCTGGTTCTTATTGCAGTATTGGAAATCTTAATGGCATATCATGGTACATTTTGCGGTCAAACTTTATGTTTCATCTTTGAAGCACTACATCCGTAGCTTTCTTGACGTCTTTTAATTTCACTGACCTGTTTTCTCTTCTTTCGGATAACACACCAATAGTTTGATCATATTTCCAAAGTAGTCGATTTAAAGTGTAGTACGATTTTTGTTGAACACAACTCAATGCAATATTGAATATACTTAATACTAGCACTTACATTTCATGGTTTTTCGAAGTACTCTACAAACATGTCATCTCTTTTCAAATATCATATCGAAGCGAAAGTTTTGATAGATAATCTAAGAGTGGAATGCATGCCATCACACTCACACCCTCCCAGCTAACAGGTAACGTTGTGAATGTTGTGGATTTTGTATTTGCATAAATGTTGCTCTAAACGTTGCTATTAAACGTTGCAGCAGCGCTGTTATCATTACAATGTCACAACATTGTTACTTCAGTACCTTTGGGAAGAGCATCTCGCAATGTGGTACAATTACCTAAGTTGAATTGTGTGGAATGACCTAAACATGCATTAGAGTCATGTTCTGCCGTGGACCTGTTTGCAGACTCTCTCTCGTCATTTCGTGGGAAAGTTAAATAATATGTTTCTTCGATGTAAATAAGTCAATTATGCGCGTTATGAACGGTACGATATGATTCCGAAACGTGATAGGTGTCGCTGTGTTCAACTATTGTTACATTTTATTGTATTAATTTTTATTTTTATTTTGTCTTCACTTTTATATTTTATTTTTATTTTCTATTTTTATTTTTAAATGCTTGTATTTGTAGTTGTATTCTCATTATATATTTTACTTGTACCGCTCACAACGGCCTTTGCAATCGCTTTTCGATTACAAATAGGAGTGTCATGTTTTACGTATGTCAGTGCGTTTTGTGTGGTTTTATCTGAGTGACTTCGCTTGTAAATGGCTTGTTCCGTCGGTGATTATGACAAAAAAAGTGGTACAATGACCTAAATTGAGTATATGTACCGTCTCACTACGATTAATGAGCGACCACGCTTGCCATCACCATGCTTGCCATCACGTTAGCCATGCTTTTCAAAAGTAACGTTGTAACAACGTTGTGAAAACGTTTTGAGAGCATCATGAGGTAACGTTGTGACAACGTTCTTGGAAGTCTACAAAATAACGTTGTTACAACGTTGTGTCTTTGTGTTTCAACCTTGTCACAATGTCGTGAGGTCAAACTGTTAGCTGGGCTCGAAGCAGCTCATATTGTTTGCGGGAAGTGGTTTCCATGCTTCTCATTATCCTCAGCCGCGTCCGCTTCCAAAGCATGTAATTTGAGCCGGAACCACTGACCTTACTGAGTAAAGACTCTTCCTGACGTGGGCCGTTAGTTTCCTTGTTGAACGGATCGTTAAATACGAAAATTACACTGCCGATCTAGGGTCAACACGCTGGAACTCAGTCATTTTATTGATATCCACAAAATCAACGGAGAACGAGCACAGTTAGACATGGGTGGTAAACCTTCCATTAAAAGCCCCGACCAGATTGCCTGACATTTCAGAAAAAAGATGAACCCGGACCAACTCTGTAATGGAGTCTTTGATTACGCCTTCACAAGGTATTTCGGGATTCTGGATGCCTTACTGCCGAGTAAAACAGCACATTTTCTCTAACAGAGCCACAATTAAGCGCTCATGAGCAAGACATGAGCTAGGCCACATACCACGACATGCCCAGACCACGCCCATCGAAATGAAACCATCTGACCTTGCCCATCTATTCCCCAGCATAGTAATACACCCCTGGCCCCTATCCCGCACATCTACGTTAAATGAAGCATGCTCCACCCTCGCCAGCAGGTAAGCAGCGCAGTTTATCAAACGAATGAGTGGCGGATGGAGTAACCACGCCCATTACACTGCCTCTCCCTCTGTGAGACCATCTCTGCACAATCTGGTCATGCAGATCACTTTCTGCAGGAGTGATTGCCACTGAGCAGTCTCCACTCATTATGATGCGTCCGCCGTCCAGATGAGGCCATGAGGACTCAGCCATCTACCACGTCCTTGGATAGAGGTGCTCTGGGTGTCAACGGTCAGCTCGGTGACAGGTGGTCAGATTGTGTGTCGGTCTGATACGGCGCCGGTGGTTACGGCTCTAAGCCACCGCCCGGTGGGGTGTTGGCCATCCAACTGGAGCGGTGCGGCCGTGGTGATGACGTGACGGCGGTGTAACGGGGATGTGACGATCGTCTGGCGGTGGTGTGACGGCGGTGACGGCGGTGTGACGGCGGTCGGATAATGTGACGGTGATGGGACACCTGACGCGTCACACCAGCTGCCGTCACCTCCACCGTCACGGTCCGCCGTCACGGTTGTCGACTGCAGCCGTTTGACAGCATAACGACGTCATCTGCCGCCGGTCCGAGGATATCACGACTGCCTCCGCTGAGTGACCGCTACCTCAGACGCTCCATTTCAGTCACACCCACACCAGTCTGAAGTGTATTGTCTGAGCAGCCCACACAGGTCACTCCTGTCCCGCATGATACGTTAGATGCACACACGTCTATAGTGGCAAGCTCAGGGAATACTGTACCAGTCATGGCAGGGTCAGTAGTAACTAGAGATGCAAATTTCAGGACCACGGAGCCGGCGCCGGGCCCAAATTCAGGCCCGGCGGGCCTGAAGCAGTGAACTGAACTTAGGCTTGCCAGCAGCCGGTCCCATGCCTGGCTCAGCACAATTTCGGGAGTTTAAATATTGTTTAGTGTACAATGAAATAGACATGCAGATTCCTGGCTGCCGGGCCTAGAGGGTGCTGCCACATGTAGCCGGGCTTGATGCCGGTGCCAAGTTATTTATGTGCGGTGGGCCGGTGGCGATGGCGGTGCCGGTTCCTGTTTTTTTTATGTATTTTTTGTCTTTCTAGTGGTAACACATGGTATTGGAATTTAACGACAGTTTATTTTACATTTAATGATTTGTGTGACATTAAGTGTAATGTCATTTGCAATATTGATGTCATATCTCATAACATACAACGCTTCAAGTGACATATTACTGCCACATTTTCCAAGACGTTAACCTACATATCCCGTGGTTTGTGTACCAATATCCTTCAAAATAAATAATTTGCCATTCAATATTAGCGCATTTATCTCATTTGCCATACAATAAAAAGAGTTATAAATAATTGTCCATCTTACTCATCTCTCATTGGTTCGCTGAACGACCTTGTATCTTGCTATCCAGCGGGCGACAACAGTATTGTTCTCCGTATTTCAATGGGTCGTCGATGTCTCAGCTGGCTCAGGCCCGCTCGTGACTCAGTCTCAGCTTTGTTATAGGGCCTGGTGTATAGCCATTTCGGTTTCTCCCAGTCTCGGTTGCTCCTAGTCTCGGTTGCTCCCAGTCTCGGTTGCTCCTATAATCTGCTCTTAGGATTCCTCTTTGTCTCAGTCTCGGTTATTTGTCTCGGTTATTCCTAGTGACCGCCCCTCTTTTCAGTCGCCTCTTAGTGACCTGGTGACTCTCGTGACCTGTCGAGAGCCCGTCATAACCACTGTCTCGCTGCCCTACCTACACATAGATGCCTACTCATCGAATGACTGGCAAAACGCGGGCAAATCGCCGCTGAAAGGCACACTCGTGCTGCCCCTGACTCTCGGAGAGGTTCCGAGAGGCCCTTGGCATTCCACAACATGGATTCCAACATGTCTCGAATAATAGAAGGAATGATGATGGTATTTGAATGAGGCGTCAGAGTGGGTTATGTTTGCGATTTTATTGACCGGTGATGGATCTCTTGTTCCTTTCATTTTTGGTCCTTAGGTGGGTGGGTACCAGTCTGAAGATTATTTAAAGTTGATGTTATGCTGAGTTGTGACCTAGACTGGATGGCTTAATGGGTATAGACCAGCAATGACAAGCATCGAACCATTGCATTGTCATTGTTTCCATACCTCGTCATGCTTTTCTACATACGTGCTGTAGTTTACCTGGTGGAAACTGTATGTATGCTGAAAATGCAAGGATATACATATTATGCATTGTGGAACTGGGTAAGATATACATTAACCCATCAACCATTAACACATTATCATTATGTGGTATAAGTACCAATACTGACCAATTCTCTAAAAATATGAAATAGGTTAATTGATTCCCAATTAACATATTTATTAAATTCGAATGACATACTATATTACAATATATGATAGACAGATGTACAAAAAATAAATGGTTATAGTATTTCATATCAGCTTGGACATATTTATATATTTTGTCATAACCTTAAAAAATAAATGAGGAAGACAATGAAGACCATCTTCCGTAAGGGCTCCGAAAATGCACGATGACTTTTATCCTATAGTATCCATGATAACATTGACACGTTACATTTGCCCAAGTGTTATCGGTGGTAGTGATTGGTGTGCGTGCAATTCTGTTGAAAGGCCATCACAAACATTGTTTGATGCTCTGTCGAGAAGGGAGCCAAACCATCATACTGCAAATGTGTGTCGGCCATTCTGAAAATATTAGTGTCTCTAAAGCCGGAATAGTAAACATTATGAATAATGCAGAAGGATAGCATTAGAATGAAACACGATCCGACCGGAGTATGCTATTGTGGAGGACAGCGCAATGAAACAACAGGATTTGCAGACAGTGGATGCCCGCAGAATAACAAGGTTTTGCTGGCGGTGGTAGATTATCCTTCAGCCTGAGCGTCCTGAACAGATCCCTGCTGAGTCGTTAATGTAGCGTCCAGTCTCGGTATCCTGTATCCTGCAGTAGGATACAGGATCCTGTATCCCACTGGGGGCCGGTCTGCGCTGAGTCCCGGTCACCATAGCTGACCTGACCCACGGAGCCGGCGTGAACTAATGACTGGCGACTGGCGTCTCTGATGAACCGATTCTCTCCGTCGCACCACGGGACGCGGGATGTATAAGGACAGGAGAACGGGACTGTCAGAAAGCCCCGCTGCCAGACGGGCAGTACGGACGGCGACTGTAGATGACGTGTTCAGGTCATGCGGTATGTATGTACTCACGTCTCACAGTCACATGGTCCTGACGTGATGCAATCAGCTGGATAGCAGGTAGATAGGCTGTCATATAGCGAAACGGGTATGTCATTCAGTATTGACTACTGATATACTATAACAAATCACTATATCAGCAAACAATACTGCACTGGTAATCGGCATATAAGTATCAGACAATATTGCTTTGTGGTAATACTGGTATGCGATATGGCTTCTGCAAGTAAACGCAGTCTGAGTGATGATGCATCGGTCAAGAAACCCGACTCAGACATGGGTGGCAAAGGAAGTAACTTTGTGATCGAGGTTCAAGCCAAATGTCACAAGACACATGGCGAAAAGTGCAAGCTTTATGTGGAAAATATATACATAAACGTTCTACATATCTCAGACTTCAATTGATACAGATATAGACAAAGGTTCTTATGTATTTGTATAGCTCCTGTATTTTGATAAGTCCGTCTTTCCTCCTTATGTAGCTATCGTTCTCGAAAATCGATCTCGAGAAGAAACGTTTCGGTTATTTCTTTTTTCGTTTTCCATTACTGAATGCCGAAAAACAATACTATTTTTGCGACTACTCCTAGAATTTTACGGTCATCGATTAGAATACTGATAAAAAATACAAAAAAAATACAGTTATATGACGTTTGTGTGTCTTAATCCTGATAGGTGACATCAGCTCAGGTAAAGCCCTGTTCCAATGATACGCGGTACAACGTGTAAAGTGATCGTGGTCTGGTTTATCCTAACGGTTATGTCCAACCCTGTTTCTGGTCTGTTACCAAGGAACTGTAAGTTTCGCTAAGAGGATGTAGCTCCGGTAATCTTTCCTATTTTTTTCCGGTACCGATTCGGACCATCTTCTCGCAAGCATTTTAACCAAGTAGCTAGAGGGCTTCGTAGTGATTTTTGAGTTTTTGAGTGATTCAATATCAGCAGTACGGTCACTTCGTAACCTGTTCTGTCCACCTTCGGTGCGTTTTGCATCGTGCAAGGTAAGATAATCTCGTGGGTCTTTATATGATAAATGAAGGTTTAATATTGCCCGCCGCCCGCAGTGGCCAACAGACGGCCATTGCAGTCCGACTCAATCAATGGAATCACCTTTCAAAACGGATGATTGATGTACACATTCAATTCCATTCAACTTTAACTAGATATGCTGGCCCAATTACGCACACTTTTATATCTAGGCAATTCAACCTGCTTGCAACATTAGCAATTAGTTCTTCTGATTAACGTTCACGTATTGTGCGCATAACACCCACCCGCAATCATATGTAAGCGAAATCTGCATATCCTGCAGGCAGCAATGCCATACCATTCCTCTTTTAGGATGATAAGGAGACAATAAGCATAGCCAAAACTAAATTCGGTACGCCCGATAGTAGAGTTCACCACTAGCCGCCTTCCTGTAAGAAAGTGCACGTACCTAATACTCCATGGAGGAAAGTTGTATCCGTAAAAAAACGTCCCCCCCTAATAAAAATTATGGCTACGTGCCTTCTGCCTATGGCAGACGTAGTTCCATGGTGTCTGGTGACACATCCAATATACTGTATATCAGCAATATACTGATGTTATCGGTGGTAGTGATTGGTGTGCGTGCAATTTTGTTGAAAGGCCACCACAAACATTGTTTGATGATCTGTCGAGAAGGGAGCCAAACCATCAGACTGCAAATGTGTGTCGGCCATTCTGAAAATATTAGTGTCTCTAAAGCCGGAATAGTAAACATTATGAATAATGCAGATGGATAGCATTATAATAGCATTAGAATATGACCGTCAGTTCGCCTCTAAAATCAGTACCAGATATCCGCTTGGCTCGATAGGTATATCCTCTTCAAGCGTCTGTCACGATCTAACCCGGCCCCCATTGACACGTTGCAGATGTGTCTGACGGAGACATTGCAAACCTGCGACAGCATAGCCTCCGGCAAGGCTTGACCCCTCTGCGCCCTCCCCCTCCCCCCGCCCCCGTCATCTGCGCCTGGCACGGACGGATCCGGAGAGCTGCGGAGGGGGGGGGACTGAGTCAGAGGCGGATGTAAGCCAGCGTGTGTCGGCACCGCAGACAGGCACGACTCTAATCCTGACCACGACTCTCAAATGACTGTCGGAAGGTTCATGCTGCAGATGCACAGACTCAATGGAGGTGGAGACGGTTTTAGAGAGACGTTTTATGGATCCAGTGACTTTATTGTCGCCGTGAGCGTATATTCTCTACGGTGGATGTCGGGCCATTTGGTGTTAGGGTAGATTTGGGTAGATTCAGTGTTATGGTAAATAAACTGAACTGGAAAATCCAGGACACACTTATGTAATTTGTTGGTTTGCTGCCAGTGTGATTAGACAACAAGCTGTCATAATCGTATGTGACTCGTGAGATCAGAAATATGTCAGTTGAGAAGTTCACCATACTTCCCGGGGTATGGTGGTAACCAATGTATGGTGGTAACCAGCATGGGGTAACTAATGTTGGTTACTAGAACTATTGGTTTAATATTTGCTATATTCCATTAGTTTTCAACTGTGATCTGGGCTGGTGCGTCCGACTCCTATCCAAACCGGGTCGATCGGGTGCAGCACATATTCTTTATGTGGCTTCTTCATAACACCCAGTCCGGAAATGCTCCTTCTCTCTCTCCTATCATGAGTTCTGTCATCACTTCAAAATTCCCACTTAAGCTAGCCGCAAGGCGAGTTCAGCATGATCTCCTTTTCCTCAGAAACGTTTTTTGCAGCAAACTGAACACGCCGCGTTTGCACGAAAAGTTATCTCTCTCCACGTGTCCGCCCGATCGACCCGTCAACAAAACCTGCTTCATGCTCCGCACTCTCGTGTCAACAACGTGCAGAATGGAATGTTCACTCGCTTGCCAATGGTTACGAGCGCCTTCCTTAGAAATAGAATGCTGCGGCCGACATATTCGATGATGGCCATGGCTCCTTCAGGCAGCAGGCACTGAAGTATGTGAGGAAGCAGTGTGGGCTGCGTGATGCTTTGCGTGACGCGTGACGCGTTTTAATGTTCTTTTCTGTTTTTTGTCTTCTTATTGATACTTTGGAAGCTTTAATTGAGGTGAATGTGTGTACGGTTTTAGCTATTTGACTTAATCCGTCATTGGGTTCATCCCGTTGGTGATGCAGTTGCATAAATTAAAATAAATTACATGACATAAACGTCTATCATGCATTGAAATATGAAGGTGCTTTCCAAATCACTATGCCTCACATCTTTGCAGCTTATGACTGTTTAGAGTTTGAAATCATCTCCATGGTAGATTCGCGCTGGTAATGCAGCTTCTTATTGGGAGATCGGAAATTAATACTAAAAGAGTTATGCACTGTTATGGTATTATTATTTTTATTTTTAACATTGTTATTCATGAAAGAATGTGTTTTAGAACCCAAAAATAATATAATGTAATATATAATAAATAAATTGTTTTGCTGACCATTTGAGCGCGGTGGTACTGGACCAGTTGAGTAGCCGGAAGCCAGTTGAGACCTTTGAGCACCCCCGAGGATGTGGTCAAACTTCTTCTTTCCGCTTATGGGACTCTAGCACTGAAAATTTATGATCTTTTGGATCCTGTAAGGTTCGGGTCTTAACTGCAAGTGCCGAGGATCGACACACAGTATCTTACTATGGAGATCACCATCGCGGTGGCTATCGGTTTGATGGATTGACTTTGGCAGGGAATGTTTCGCGTGCACCAGATCATCAGACTCCCCGCTACATTTGCACGGACGTGATCTACGTGCTCACAAAGTTAAGGATACCTGTCCCAGTATAGAAGACACAAGGTTTGTTACCATCGTGATTCTTGGTCGGGCTGCTCCACAAAATTAAGCAGTTTATTTTTGGCTGTTTTTTCAGCATCGCTTCGTTCCAAAAGATAATTTGCGTCTGTCCGGCATTTACTGTTGAGACGGTTTTTCGGTTGAACCAATCTGAGAGCTGACTGAGCGCACGTCCATTTGTCATGATCAGATGTCAGACGCATGTTTCCTTTTGCCTGTTATCAGTAACTGGTATCAATCGGCAAATTGTATGATTTCTACTCGTAAACATAAAGGCCCATATCTTTCGCGTAATTGCATATCAGCAAACAGCTAATTGACTCCTGGTAATACTCCTATACATTGGTAGACTCTGACATGATCGGCCGCCTTCGCGTCCGTTTACTTAAACTGCTGAGAAATGTCAGCTAAAGTTAGCAACAACACATTTCACACTGAATTCGATGCCGTGAGTTTTCTAGCAGTCTTGGTGTCACGGTGTCAAGAGATTTTATAGATACAACATCCACAAATAGCGATACATCTTTCATCCATGCCCGGTAAACGCGCTCAGTCACAACGCTAACGCTGTTTCCGTTGAATGAGACTGCCGATAATCCGTGGCTGATTGACGTGACAAGCAGGTGGTCCCTAAAATATTGTAAAAAAAAAAAAAACAGAAGCTGTCGTTGTACTATAAGTTCTATATTTTGGTAATGGCGGTAAAATCTGACACAGGCGGTAAGAGATGGCGCTGATTGCGTTTTGCTGTCTTTGGGCAACGTGTAATGCACGGGCGTGTCTTAGATTGTGGAACTTCGCCATGACTCAAACTGCTATTAATTATATTCAGCAAGACCGGTCCGACGCCATAAAATAATTTCTGAAACATTTGGACGCTAATCCCTTGTACCCCTGTTGCTGTGGAGGGTTTCATACTGTGTACGACCGTCGCCAATGCATCGATATCAACGGTCTCAACATCAAATATGCCAGTATGCACTCTGGGTAAACGCGACTGGCATGGACTGCGATGGTCCAGGTACACTGTTGGCTGTTGTCTGGCCCACCTGTGAGAAGAATGCATTAAGTGCGTTTGGCGTGACCTGCGGTATATCATGAGCTCCCTTGTTGTCCCCTATGATTGGTTTCAGTATACGCCACATTTTCGCAGGTCCCGCTTTCCTACACTCATTCTTAAAGTAGGCTGCGGTATCTGACCGAATCGCCGCTCTACACTGACGGTTAATTTCCTTGTAGCGCGCTCGTCCGTTGGCCGACGTATCTATGAGCGCTCGGCGGCGACCGGCCAAAAGGTCACGTGTGGCCGCCGTTACAGGTGGCGCCCCGGGCGGTGACACACGGTCAGCACCGCCAATCACTGCTGAGAGGTGGCCAGCACCGCCGGTCACTGCT
The DNA here is from genome assembly GCA_014673585.1 of Semibalanus balanoides. Taxonomy (NCBI): domain Eukaryota; kingdom Metazoa; phylum Arthropoda; class Thecostraca; order Balanomorpha; family Balanidae; genus Semibalanus; species Semibalanus balanoides. Next base: position 35,712 of record VOPJ01016537.1, read on the forward strand.
GAGAGGTGCTCGGTGCACTGTGCAACACGACACAAGGCGAGCGCCAAAACGAGCTCATTTAACTCACCACTTGTGCTAATGTCAGGTCACAAGTAAAACAAACTATTTTGGTTTTGTCAAGTTCTAACATAAAAAATATCATATATTTTGACAGAAGCGACATGCATCATGTATGAACCACTATGTGGGATGCATGCTCTGCATAGAACGTCTAATGTTTAAGGGATTATACGGCCCTACATTTTTTCAGAATAATTGAGTTACACATAGTAAAACGTATAATAAAGGCGGTAGAAGTCCCACGGTAGCCACATTTTCCGGAAATGACCTCTTCTGCACGTAAGGACATTTCAAAGTGCCCGACGATGCCACTGCGTATTTTTACTGAGTGATGGCTCCCGAAGTGTATGCAACTGGTGGCGTCATTTTTAAATCACTTTTTTAACCTTTTTTACTAAATACGAGCAAGTTAAAACCTTTTTTGTATTTTGAGACAAAATTGGTCTAGAAACATGTATTTTTATTTACATTTATTAATTTCTAATTTTGAGTTTTTAACAGATAAAAAATGCTATGCTGGACGTGGTCGAGTCGAGATCATTCACTTGACCTGAAGGGTCACCCGTTGACCTGAAACCTAAAAATTGCATACCGTTAGATTCCTCACATGACAGGCAACATGCTGATTCTTACTGAGTTTCCCTATGTTGCTTGGTTTGGAAGCCAACAGGGGGTCTTTTAGGACCTCCTCCCGTAGGGCGAAGGTGAGGAAAGCTCCCGTAGGACGAGGGTTAATCCGCCGAATGCATCACGGTGTTCTGAAACGTTCATTTATTGATTATGAGGAAACAGATCAGACAACTGTTTCATGTGGTGCATTCTAATGCATTAAATACCTGTTCGTTGAAAATTCATGAAACAAACACGATTTTTCTTTAAATTTTTAATCAGTTGAAAACACCAAATAGTTCGCCGTTTGGGGCCAAGCTGAACTTCAGATTTAAATGCACTTTTTCAAATACTTGTTGATTGTGCATAGAAGTTCGGTACAAATTCCCAAATATAGAGTGCAGTCAACATATGTTATGCCTTCGCGATAAATACAAATGCGTAGACAGGCTAATTTTAACTCGGACAGTGAATTCATTCTCATGCTTGTTAGTACCGACAGTTAAAAGCGTGGATCGTTTTTCTATTTTATTTTTTATAAATTAAGTCCGAATGTTTTGAGTTGATGAATTTCCGAGGTCAGGGCCCGCGCTAAGCATAGCATGTTGTGCAGGCTCTGACTCCACTACCCGATCACACAATTCCTGACGTCCGGCATAATTAAGAAGCAAAAGTTTTACGTGGCTGACATACCTGGACACGGTCCGCCCCGCCCTCTGACGTCAACTGACATCGTCATCGAACGCGACCGCTGCCACCGGCCGCAGGTCATCCCAGCCAGGGTAAATAGCAAGCGCCGAAGCGACTCGAACCCGGGCTGCCACTACCGGGTGAATTCAGAAGCCCAGCGCTCTCCCGACTGAGCTACAGGGGCGGCTTATTAATTACTTAACTTGTAATATCTTTTCGTTGGGTTGGTCTTGTCTGTCAATTACAAGTAATAGCTCATTTTGTGAGAGGAAAAAGGTGAAAAGGTGAAAAAACGTGTCCAGCCAACAGGAACTGCGCGATCGCGTGGTGAAGTCAGAATTTGCGCAACAAGCTATGCCTAGCGTGGGTCCTGACTAAGCTTATTTTAAAAATATGTTAATTGTGGGACACGTCTCCCCCAACCCTGTGTTGGAGCCTCTGCATGGTACGCGCATTTAAAATCAAGGTAATTTGCCAGTAAAATAACTTAGACAAACTTCAACTTTATTATTCAACTAATCAATAATCTTCACCAGAACGCCAGCACAGACGCAGTCACAATGCATGACTGGCAACAAGACAAAGCAAGCAACTCACAGCATAAATTCACCGTAAAGGTGCGGGGTCCGCGAACCAACCTAATCTCATCGTACAGTGTATACAACGAGGTCGCCACAGGGCCTTGCATGCAAAGCACCTCGTCAGTCGTGACGAGGCTCCGTTATCTCGATGCATGTTGTCGCCGTGGGTTTTCATGCTGCAGCCAGACTGGGCACATACATATGCAGCAAATCAAACACGCAGTCACCATCATGTGGCCGATAGGTCAGCGCAGAGCGACGAGTCTGCGCGCCGTTTGTGTCTCAGACAAAGTTAGGCGCAGGAATGCGGATATACTTACCGAGTGTTTGCATTAATGCGGAAACGCGTGACTGTTCACGGAAAACAGATGGAAATTACGTTGCTGCAGAGCTACAAGTAAGCACAAAATCGTATTATGTGGGAGATAATACAGTGTAGCTGAAGTCGCTACCAGAGGTAAAACGAAAAACTGCGCTAGCACAAGCTATTAATTTCACAGCCTTTGCTGAGCAGCTCCTGAGAAGACATGCCAAGGTCAGTCGTAATACCTGCTCAGATTATTATGTAGGTACAGCTGATACCGTTAAAGTGATAATGCCTACATTATATGCGTAGTAGTTGGGTGGTTATATAAGTTATACAACATAAGTTCCTCCTGTTAGATTAATGGTTAAATTAAATTAATAGCAATTAAAGGGAGTGTGCCTACTCTTTTGAAATGTCAAATATATTTGTATTACGGTAAGAAGTTATTGCTTGAATTAGATTGGTTAGATAAATTCACGTCTGGAGCCCTTTAGTTGAATTTTTCTGTATATATGCCTGTGTTGCGAATTTGTTTGTTTTCAAAACTCATCAACGATCGTCATGTAATAAACAGAGTACGGAAGGAATGTTTACCTATAATGGGCAACTAGGCCAGACTAACAATATATGCTAGCGTTGTAATTTAAAAGCAATGTTTTCTGTCGAAACTCTCTGGGCGACTGAAGTGAGATAATTAATCTTCTGCTGCAGTAATGTGATTGGACGACTTGTGGAATATCTCACAAACCAATGATTCTGGGGAATGGAATCACTGGCTGAAATTCAGAAAAAAGTATGTTCTACAGATAGTGTCAAAATCACATGAACCAATGTTGAGAGGCACACTCCCTCTCATAACGAACGCTCCTTTATTAACCAGAAATTAATGTGAATGGAATGGAAGTTATGTATATTTACTGAAAATGATGATGGAATTATATGGAAAATTAGAATGGAAACATTAGGATAATAATGTAAGTTACATGTCAAATATTGCAAGTTAATTGAATTAATGTAATTTAATGTAATTAACGTAAATTAATGGAATGAATGGATAATGAATGGAATTAATGAAAATGAATGGAATTAATGGAAACTAATGGAATTAATTAAAGTTAATGGAAATCATGTCAATTATTGAAATTTCATTAAAATGCAAACTAATGCAAATTAATGCAAATCAGTGCAAAATAATATAAATAATGATAGGTAATGTAAATTGATAGAAATTAATGGAAATAATTGATAATTCAGTTAATAGAAATGGCAATAGATTAATGGAAACTAATTAAAATAAATTGAAATTAATGAGAATAAATGGGAATTAATGTGAACTAAATGTTTGATATGTTTATTAACGCCTTATACCTATTTGCTTTTATGCTAAAGTTAACAACAATGAACCACTAACAACATTCTTGTACTTCAGGGTAATGGTAGATAACTTCGTGAAAACCACAACTTCGTGATTCGCGCTATCGCATATTACAAAAAAAAAACTTGTTGTTGCTGGCATTGCCCTTTTGCGATGGATTACAAGATAAGCAAGCAGGATATGTTTTTTCTACTTCGTTCTGCTCTTTTAGTAACTCAAAATAGTTATTGTGAATTTTGCATTTTACTGAAGTGATTTGCTTTATATAGGTATTGTATATATACATCTCTTGTGTGAGGGCGACCGCAATCTTCATGGCCGTGATGCTGGGTCTATGAGCGTCTCATAAGTGCCAGACATATTCATGCCGTCATTCTATGTATTTTTGAACAATTTGTCAAATGTATTTGTGGCCAGGCTCCTAACTTCGTGACCCCCATAGCTTCGTGATATCCTATACACATTTAACCGCATGTTAAAACTGCAGGTATAGAGTAGCAGACTTGGTTTCTGTATAAATATGGGATTTCATCGAGAAAAATGAAGCTTGTATCCAAAGAACGGCAAAAAGGGACAGAAATTGGTTTGGCACAGTGAGTAAACCAATGGTAGACTAATATAAAAATAAATAAAGTTGCCAAAAATCATCAGTTAACGATTATGCTTCTGTTCATGAATGAGAAAAACCAGCAGCGTTTATTGCCGATTACATAACTATCCCGGCATTGTTGTAGGCTCAGCGTGGGCGCCGCTCCCTTAGCTACATCGTTATTGAATTTTAGCTATGGGCTATATGGAGAGTCCATCCTTCAAATAGCCAGCCATTGTTGAGATGTCAGTACAATACCTCTATCACCATACAATGAGAAGCTGCGTATTCGTGGAACGCATTCCAAATCATCACACTCTGACTGTCTTCTGGATACAATATAAAAAAATGCATAAACGCAAGCTATTGCCGGAAGTAGTAAGAACTGACAATAGAAAATCCAAAGCGAACCTTTAAGCCGAAGCCGGTTAAAGGCTCAATCACGGGTATAAGAAAAGCTGGTCAGTTCTGACGTTAATAATATCAAACAAAGTATACCGACAGGATAAGACAGTGCGTCATTCCACACAGCTGCAGCACAACTAGTTCAGAAGCGTAGGTACACGATACGTTGAATGAGACAGAAGGATTATCCATTTTGTATTGGCGCAGTCGATGATGTTAAGAGGCCATCGAACTACCACCTGTGGTAATGATGGTTTAATCTTTGTCGCAATCTCTGGATCGCTAAAAATACACACTTCCGGCTGCAGTCGGTTGGATTAGAGCACCCGATCTAAAAAATAACGATCGTGATATGATCAACGTCACCGTATTTCAATCTTGATTCTCGGTAATTGACGTCATGTGGCGGTTAAATGTGTCATTTAGCCATTAAGTCTAAATATTGACCAAATAAAACAATTCGGTGATTCATACATTTATATACAATATTTACTTCGAGAACAATCTGAAATGCATTATAACGGAGTTGTACAAAACAGTCGATATTCTATCATGTTCAATAATGTCTAGCTGACGAGGTCGCACTCGAGATTGATAGGTGTGTCCCGGATGTATGTATCTGGCATATACCTATCAATGATGTATGAGCAGACGTGACCGAGTGAGCTACCCGTGCGTCCGTTGATGCTATCCTTCTCTCCTGGCGATGCAGGCTATAGAAGCTACTCGCCAGTCCGTGCCAGTCCACCCGACTCGAGCGTGGATCGGTCTCCCCGCTATGATGCATGCGGCGAGCTGGCGACGTGAGGGAGTTTAGGAGACGCGTCAGGGCATGCAGCTGGTCTCCCTGCCATAGCCTGAAATTACGGTGACCTAATGTGCATTTTGTTGTGTGTGGAGTGTCACTTCATGCGTGCATGTGATGTGGTCTATATCGTCCATATCGACCACTCCTCTGTGCCATTTGACTTCTTCACATTCACATTGCTTGTCTCATATTCTTTTATCTTTACCTTTATACTGTTGCATTTTACGTCTTGATTTTCACGAAGTGAATACGGTCAATTAATTAATTAAATTAACCAGGCGTCAGCAGCGGAATGCAATCTGCTTGTCACTGAGGCGGTCACAAAACAATTGTTTGATTGAAACCAACAACAATGCACAATAAATCTCCGAACTGATTCTAGTTTCTACGGTGAATTGAAGCAGGAAATTCGCTGCATGATGCGAAACACGTTTGCATTGCAACACTGTAATCGCTAACTCATTGTAACCGAGCCCATTATTCGAAAGCTTTCCGGCGTCTGCTGAGACTAAGGCGCAGTCGACAGGAGACATATTTTTCAGCTTATCGCAGCGACTTCCGATTCCCTTGCATCCTTCCCGAAAAAATGACTCATGACTCGCGTGATACCACTCCCATAGGAGCGGAGATGAGATATACATATAACTCAATGCATAGCTATGCATGAGCCATTTCCTATTTACGGTACCGCATGAGATTTTCAAGGTGTGAAAACATCTTCCGGTATTTGTGTGACACTTCACCGAGAAGAAAGCCGTTACTCGGTACACGTGAGCGCTGCCCTTGAAGTCATTTTAAGTGAATCTGAACTACGAAAACTGTTATTTAACATCATTAGAAGCTAACCAAATGGAACACCATGACATGTGGGGTCGGTTGGATTAGATAAGCTGGCCAGCTTGTGCCCTTGCAGTTAGTAGTTAATCAGACAGTCACTCTGTCCCCGGTAGAGATTCAGCCGGGAGACGTCTATGACGGCCAGCCTGTGCCCTTGTCTGCAGCTCGGCTAGCCAGCTGGTCCACCCGTCCGTCTGCAGCGGCTAGCAGCTGGCCACCCGTCCGTCCGCAGCGGCTGCCAGCTGGTCCACCCGTTCCGTCCGCAGTCGGCTAGCCAGCTGGTCCACCCCTTCCGCTGCAGCGGCTAGGCCACGTTGGTCCACCCCGTCTGTAGCGGTAGCCAGCTGTCACCCCGTCTGCAGCGGCAGGCAGCTGGCCCACCCTCCGTCCGCAGCGGCTAGCCAGCTGGTCCACCCGTTCCGTCGCAGCGGCTTAGCCAGCTGGTCCACCCCTCCGTCTGCAGCGGCTAGCCAGCTGGTCCACCCCCGTCTGTAGCGGCTAGCAGGCTGGTCCACCCCGTCTGTAGCGGCTAGCCAGCTGTCCACCCCGTCAGCAGCGCTAGCCAGTGGTCCACCTCGTCTGTAGCGGCTATCCAGCTGGTCCACCAGTCTTCCTGCAAGCGGTAGCCTAGCTGGTCCACCCCGTCTGAGCGGCTAGCCAGCTGGTCACCCCGTTCTGTCTGCAGCGGCTAGCCAGCTGGTCCACCCCGTCTGCAGCGGCTAGCCAGCTGGTCAACCCCGTCTGTAGCGGCTAGCCAGCTGGTTCACCCCGTCCGTCCGCAGCGGCTAGCCAGCTGGTCCACCCCTCCGTCTGCAGCGGCTAGCCAGCTGGTCCACCCGTCCGTCTGCAGACGGCTAGCCACTGTCACCCTGTCTGTAGCGGCTAGCCAGCTGGTCCACCCCGTTTGCAGCGGTAGCCAAGCTGGTCCACCCGTCCGTCCGCAGCGGCTAGCCAAGCTGGTCCACCCGTCCGTCTTGCAGCGGCTAGGCCAGGTGTCCACCCCGTCCGGTCGCAGCGGCTTAGCAGCTGGTTCCACCCGTCTGTCTCAGCGGCTAGCCAGCTGGTCCACCCTGTCTGTAGCGCTAGCCAGCTGGTCCACCCCGTCTGAGCGGCTAGCAGTGTTCCCACCCGTCGTCCCAGCGGGCTAGCCAGCTGCGTTCCACGTCCGTCTGCAGCGGCTAGCCAGCTGTCCACCCGTCCGTCCGCAGCGGGCTAGCCAGTGGTCCACCCGTCCGTCTGCAGCGGCTAGCCAGCGGTCCACCCCGTCTGTCAGCGCTAGCCAGCTGGTCCCCCCGTCTGCAGCGGCTAGCCAGCTGGTCACCCCTCCGTCTGCTGCGGCTAGCCAGTGGGGTTTTTTCCCCAAACCCCCCCTTTTTCCGGTTCTTTGGGGCAGCGGGCTAGCCAAGCTGGTCCACCTCGTCTGTGAGCGCTATCCAGCTGGTCACCCCTTCGATCTGCAGCGGCATAGCCAGCTGGTCCACCCCGTTCTGCAGCGGCTAGCAGCTGGTCCACCCCCGTCGTCTGCAGCGGCTAGCAGCTGGTCCACCCCCGTCTGCAGCGGCTAGCCAGCTGGTCCACCCGTCTGCAGCGGGCTAGCCAGCTGGTCCACCCCGTCTGTAGCGCTAGCCAGCTGGTCACCACGTCCGTCTGCAGCGGCAGCCAGTGGTCCACCCGTCCCGTCCCGCAGCGGCTAGCAGCTGGTCCACCCCGTCTGTAGCGGCTTAGCCAGCTGTCCACCCTCCGTCTGCTGCGGCTAGCCAGCTGGTCCACCCGTCCGTCTGCAGCGGCTAGCCAGCTGGTCCACCCGTCCGTCCGCAGCGGCTAGCCAGCTGGTCCACCCCGTCGTCCGCAGCGGCTACCAGCTTGGTCCACCCTCCGTCCGCAGGGCTAGCCAGCTGGTTCCACCCGTCCGTCTGCAGCGGCTAGCAGGCTGGTCCCCCGTTCCGTCCGCAGCGGCTAGCCAGCTGGGTCACCCCGTCTGTCTGCAGCGGCTAGCCAGCTGGTCCACCCGTCTGTAGCGGTAGCAGTGGTTCCACCCCGTCTGAGCGGGCTAGCAGCTGTCACCCGTCTGTAGACGGTAGGGCCAGCTGTTCACCCCGTCCGTCCGCAGCGGCTTATCCAGCTGGTCACCCCTCCCGTGCTGCAGCGGGCTAGCCAGCTTGGCCACCCGTCCCGTCCCGCAGCGGCTAGCCAGCTGTCCACCCCGTCTGTCTGCAGCGGCTAGCCAGCTGGTCCACCCCGTCTGTAAGCGGCTAGCAGCTGGTCCACCCGTCCGTCTGCAACGGCTAGCCAGGTGGTCCAACCCGTCCGTCTGGCAGCGGCTAGCCAGCTGGTCCACCCCGTCTGTCGTGGCAGCGGCTAGCCAGCTGGTCCACCCGTCTGTAGCGGCTAAGCCAGCTGGTCCACCTCGTTCTTCTGCAGCGGGCTACCAGCTGGTTTCCACCGCCGTCTGTCTGCAGCGGCTAGCCAGCTGGTCCACCCGTCTGTAGCGGCTAGCCAGCTTGGTCCACTCTCGTCTGTTTCTCAGCGGCTTAGCCAAGGCTGGTCACCCGTCTGTCTGCAGCGGCTAGCCGCTGGTCCACCCGTCTGCATCGGCCTAGCCAGCTGTTCCACCGTCCGTCCGCAGCGGCTAGCCAGCTGGTCCACCCGTCCGTCTGCAGCGGAATAGCCAGCTGGTCCACCCCGTCTGCAGCGGCTAGCCAGCTGGTCCCCCGTCCGTCTGCAGCGGTAGCCAGCTGGTTCCATCCCCTCCGTCTGCAGCGGCTAGCAGCTGGTCAAACCCCGTTTGCAGCGTAGCCAGCTGGTCCACCCCGTTGCAGCGGCTAGCCAGCTGGTCAACCCCGTTGCAGCGGCTAGCCAGCTGGTCCACCTCGTCTGTAGCGGCTATCCAGCTGGTCCACCCCGTCTGCAGCGGCTAGCCAGCTGGTCCACCTCGTCTGCAGCGGCTATCCAGCTGGTCCACCCCGTCTGTAGCGGCTAGCCAGCTGGTCCACCCCGTCCGTCTGTAGCGGCTAGCCAGCTGGTCCACCTCGTCTGTAGCGGCTATCCAGCTGGTCCACCACCGTCTGTCTGCAGCGGCTAGCCAGCTGGTCCACCCCGTCTGCAGCGGCTAGCCAGCTGGTCCACCCCGTCCGTCCGCAGCGGCTAGCCAGCTGGTCCACCCCGTCTGTAGCGGCTAGCCAGCTGGTCCACCCCGTCTGTCCGCAGCGCGCTCTCCTGCATCTTCGTGCTGCATACCAACCGATTGTTTGTTTGTTTGTTTATTGAGGTTTAAGGGTGCGCCGACACCTTTGGGTCAATTTGCACCCATAACGTATTGTTACTCCATCAGTTTATACTACTATTTATCGAGTCGAGAATATCACCTGGAGGTCGATGTCTCTGATACAATTAAATGTACTGCCATTCTGAATCCAGCGTCAATCGTCAGCAAGGAGATGCCGAAGAGTCACTGTAGATGGGAATGATCCTAAATGACGTGTCCGCTTGCTGACGTACTGAGGGCATGTGAGCAGCACATGCGAAACAGTGAGAGGCTCATTGCAGCGAGAGCAGGTTGGCCTGTCCTCACCACGCAGCAGGTACCCGTGTGTGCCGTATACGTGTGGCCGACCCGCAGCCTACAGAGAGTAACTTCCTCCTGTCTACTCCGACGACAAGGGCACAAGCTGGCCGTCATGGACGTCTCCCGGCTGCATCTCTGTATACCGGGGACAGAGTGACTGTCTGATTAACTACTAACTACCCCGTAGCTCTATAAAATATAATGAGAAGATGATTGAAGCATAACGAATATATTGTTTAATTTAGTAATATCATATTGCCGAGATAAAGCATACAGAAATGAAACGTTTCCGATTGGAATCACTGAATGACAATGGTCCACGTCTTGTCACGTCTTGCTTAAGTCTCCTGGCCAATATTCATTCACTAAGCTCCTGACATCCGGTATATTCACCGAAATGAAGCGCAACTAAACGTCGCAGTTTGTTCTTGGAACTGAGAATGACTTCTTCACGATTGAAATCCGGTTACATTATGGTTGAACTTGAACTCAGAATGAGAGAATGCACTTAGTCACCTTACCAGTCATCTATTCGAGATTTATGTCGTTGACGTCAAACTGTTGTGATATCATACATCTCACATCCGCATTAAAACTCACTATCTTTAATCTACCTGTGTTGTACCTGTCAGTTTTGTCAAAATAAAACTAAATCAGAAGTCACATGGCCGAACAAAATATGCAAGTCCCTTGTTGCCTTGTTACCTTTTGCGGTATTTGGCTAAAAACTGTCTTGCAGATACCGTATAAACGCAATACACGGAAGGCAAGCAGATCAACTGAAGTTACTTTTAGGGTAGTACCTTGGACTAGCTTCATGGAATAGATATAATAGATTACACAAATGATGAGTTACATGAAAAAACACGAGTTTATTAATCGTTCTTCACATAATATGACATCCGCTTTAAACATCAAGAC
>VOPJ01016538.1:0-29753 GCA_014673585.1 Semibalanus balanoides
CCCCCCCCAGCCAATGGCGTTCGGCTGAGACCCCAGCCAATGCCGGGTTAAGCCTTTGCAACATATTTAGTGCGGATTTTCATGTTATAGTATTTAGTTATTTAGTGTCGCACGCAATGTTTCGGGTTTGCCTGATAAAACCTAGAAATATAGGCGGTGGGCCTGGAAGAGGATAGAGGCTAAAAATGCGAATAATTAAGTTCAGTGTTAAGACAAACCGAAGACGATGACAATGGCTTCGTTATGACGATGGCCACCGATGTGACACTGCCAAGCGGCGTAATAATTTTAATTTTAGGTATTGGAAAACGACATTGAAACCAGACCGTAAATGGAGCCAATCCTCAGGTAACCCCTTTTCCTGGTTGCACACTCAGACCTCGGTATGACGAAAATATTGAAATGTTTATAGCTTTTTATACACATTAGCCTCGGGTTGTAAATCACGATGACCGGTGGCAGTCAGCACTCAATAGTACATATGATAATAATACCTGTACCTATACATCTGTGCGAAACTGCAACAAACAAGTGACGATAGTGCAAATGGTTTGAGAGCAGTAAGAATGAGACAGAAAGACTTTTCCGAACATAAATGGTTCATGTGGATCTCGAGGAGCCCGGTGGGAGATTTCTTTGGGAGATGGTCGTGGTCTGTTCCCCACTATTAGCTCTTCGGTCAAGAAAGTTGGGCACTACTGGATCAGCTTCCGGGTGCCGATGTGACATGTCCGCGTCCTTGCGTTTGCGTCGCCTTTTTCGGAACTCGGCAGGCTAGCTTGCTTAACAATAAACCGTCAAGGAAAGCCTTTGTCAGACACTTCATGGAATTACTTTATTCATTTTCCGATTATTTCTGATAAGCAATTGCAAAAATTGTGTTAGGCCGCGAAGCGCCGCGAAGTTTTTCCCGTTTTTTGACTGTGAATAGCAGGATTTTGACTGCTGCTAAGGCTATTTTGACGATACATTGTTATCTTTCCCCGAAAAATTGTTAACTTTCCCAGTGTTCTCCTAAGATCATTGTTTTTTTTTCACGTTCAGCAGGGAACGCGCGGGAGGCATACTTGTGTTGAATTCCCCCCTGATTCCTGCCGGGGGTATTTGCCCCTGATCCCCCCCCTGGATCCGCCAGTGATAACCTTACTGATTTCCGATGCCTTCATCTTCAAAAGGGAGGCCCTGGACACAGCCAGACTAAGCATAACGACGGTTATCGAACAGCGAACGGCCGCCAGCCGCTGACAGTTGATCCAACACCTGTGCCTCTGTCACCTGTCAGGCACCTGTCAGGCACCTGTCAGGCACCTGTCAGGCTCCTTTCCTGTGCCTGTGGTGGACGGAGCACATGACATTCGTCCCCACCGCACCTATTGACTGAACACCCGACGGTGCCTCTCCGTCGAGCCTGTGATGTGCTCGAGCCGCGTCCTCCCCCGCGCCACATCACCTGAGCCCCGCCCCACATCACCTGAGCCCCGCCCCGCCCCGCCGGCCCCCGCCCCGCCCCGCCGGCCCCCGCCCCGCAGCCAGACGGGCCTCATCGGTCGACCCGCGGACTCCATCGAACAGCGAACGACCGGCGCACAGTGGGGATTTTTGCCATTTAGCCTGACTTAATTGCTAGCATCTATGAATATGCGGTAGTGCAATACATACTTAACATGAACAGCATGCAGCAAGTCATTCTGAGACTATTTTGAGGGGCAAACAACAAGTTTTACAACAACTTAAGGTCACATATTTTTTACGTCTTTTGAAAAGATCTTCAGCCGCTGCATGCTGAACGGGATGTACTTTCAATGTTGCTGCTTAGCCGCGTCCGAGCTCATTTGGTTAGCAGCAGTCTTCAGTTTTTCGACATAATATTGCCAATAATGTTACCAACCTCCACTGGGGAAGGTCAATAGTAAGGTCATCTGGAGGTCTAATTTGTTTCTCGTGACCTGGCCTGACCTGGCCTGAAGTTTAAACAGCATTAAATCCGCATCGCTCCGGAAATCAACAAAACATCAATAGCTGGAATCATGTTATTACAAGACCTAGGATTTTTTTTAAGCCTGACCTAAGTTGACCTTATTTATCTGATGTGACCTATCTAGTGAACATGTGAACAGACCCTTGACCGAAGTATGGCCTTGTGGACCACTCCAATCTCACGTGAAAAGACGAAGACGTATTCAATTGCTGACCATTTCTCACCCAATCCGAGTAAAACAATTTGAATACTTAGTTAGCTCAAATGAAGATAAACGAGGAAGATCACTGAGCGTCAATGGCTACCGAAGAAGGTTGAACCATACCTTGGGAGTCGGAGAGAACGAGGAATGTGACCTGGCCAAATTGGAATAAATTATGTATCTGGGAATTGATAGCTTTTCGCCCGACTGCCGTCCGACGACGCCACTTTAATAGGCGATAGCACGTTCTTCTCCAGCATTGCAGTACCGGTGCATCGGTGCGGCTCAAAGGTTATGACCCCAAGAACTTATTGGAAGAAGTCTACAGGACCATGGGTCGGTTGGAGAGACTTAGAGATCAGCTTTTATTTATGTCAAGTACTCACAGTACGCTTCTTCCGGTAGCACATGTTTGAAGTAACTCAAGCCTAGATGCTCAACGAGCGTGCAAGTTGCAGCCTACGGACATTTGAATTTTTCAATCGCTGCATTTGCGAAGGCAAAACGTGCGTCCAGAACATGCCCTTTTGTTATTTTATATATATAATCGTAGTTCTATCGTGTAAAATGCCGTCCATAAAACATGTGTTGCATGATTCGTAGATATTTGGCGCATAGTGACCTTCTTTTTGTGACCTGAACTTGAACCTTGACCTTTGCAAGCAATCATCACATTAGCTTATGTGGGATATTGGCATTCATCACCTTTGAGAGCACTTTGGTATAGATCCTGGTCGCCATCAAAGGCTTTGGAATGGAGAGTGTGGCAAGATTTCTCGAAATACGTGTGTGTCGTTTTGACTTTGACCTTGCCGTGACCTGACATGTGACTCAATTTGATATTTGTGAGTGGTATTTCATAATTGGTCTTATTGAGAGCTTTTCGAATGTTGCCCAGAACGTCATCGCTGCGGACCATTGGTTCGGAAGATAACCAGGGGGCGGATAAAAAGCTTTCTTCACCTCCAGTCAATGCAACGTTTGGGCTGAGACCTTCAGTCAATGGTGGGTTATAGTCCTCCAGCCAAGAATAGAGCAAACAAATCGTAATGGGTCATGCACAGAATATCTGGGGAGTCGAATGGTACAGAAATTGTAGTATATCATCGTAAAGAACATTGTTGTTTGTCTATGTTTTCACAAAAATACAGTATTTTTTATGTTGCCGTGTGAACCATTCTTTAATCGAAGGTAGTGGGTAGTAAATATAATATAATTGTTATATATGCACGTTGCTGAATTCCAAATGAAACTGGCTATCCAACCATGTAATAATTTTTTTAGCTCCAGACAATTGCTTGTATCCAGTACTGTGCATCTAAATGCATGTCATACATAAGCCTTTCATGAACTGCACGCCACCAATTTCCCAAAACAACAATAGTATGACTTCAGGTCAGTTTTCTCTTGCATGAAAGCCTACATATCAGTGAAATGAGTCCATAACAATGAAAATGCGGTTCAATTGTGCCATACTTTGAGCATGGAAAATTTAAAAGAATAAAGAAAAAGTATTTTGAATTAAGTCAGGCTAAATCGGGAAAAGTCCCCACTGTGCGGCGGCGCCGCTGAACCTAACGCGCCATGCTCTGCGCCGGCGTGACGTCATTAGCAATGGCGTCACTATGACGTAACTGTGATGTTATTTTGGCATAATTATGTCGTCAATGTGACAAACTATGACGTCACTGTAATATAACAATGACGTCAATTTGCCGGAACTGGACGTCACAGTTACGTCATCCTCACGATGTGTTGGACGTGCGGGGAGAGTACGGGGAAGCAGCCGGGGCCGCCAGGGGCTGACGCAGAAACTTTTCCCAATGAGCGCTGGCTCCCTCCCATTATCCAGACATTGTCCAGGCATTGTCCAGGCATTGTGTCTCTGTCAGTCACTCTTACACCGGCCTGGTCCGGGGGATAATGGGACCATTGACTGGCCATTGACATTGAATCAGCGTTCTACAAAACTAAGGAGTGCTGCGATAGACAAGAGTAATGGGAAATTGCACTCTGTTGAAATGTTGCTATTATTACTGTCAGTAATAATGCAGATGATGAGACTCTATTGTGAGCGCTAACAGCCTGTTTGTTGATATTCACAATAACATAGGTCTGTTGAACCTGTTCAGTGTTCATTGAAATAGTGAACGTCGCTTTACGCTGCTCTCTCTCTCTTGTTCCAGGTGAGTTGTGTGGTGATGCGACGAGGCACCGGTGAGTGCTGGTCCTGTGTCAGCGACTTAATTCTGTGTTATACGTAATCTAGTTAGGTAATAAGGTAATAAGGTGTTAAGGTAATACACGTGATAAGATAAGATAAGCGACGTAACAATGCAAATAAATAACAACACAGGCTTGCAGGACGTGCTGCGGAATGACATGACCATTGGAGTGTTTCACACAAACAGGCGTCACATAACGCTCCATCAAAACAGCCATCGCATAACATTAAGTGCCTTACACCCCTCCCTGTAACATTAAGCCGGCACGTCGATTGAGTGATCGTCGGTGTCAGGCGTCACTACACGCCGAACATCACCCACTGGTGAGTCGCATTCACATCGACCGATGTGTACCCCCGCCACCACCCGGGATCAGGCAGCGCCGACTGTGGCGCGTGCCTGACAGTGCCATTGATCGCTGGAGGGTGCCGGATGAGCTGTGCCCGTCACGATACGGCAGCTAACCCGCCGACGCTGGGTCGTGGCCCGTGTCACACGACAGAAACGGTCACACCTTCCGGGCTCACTCCACCGGCCGCAGCGGCAACTGCAGCGGCAGCAGCGGCAGCAGCGGCAGCAGCGGCAGCAGCGGCAGCAGCGGCAGCGGCAGCGGCAGCAGGCAGCGGCAGCGGCAGCGGCAGCGGCAGCGGCAGCGGCAGCAGCAGCGAAGGCAGCAGGCCAGCTTGGCGCCACACTCCTCCAAGCTAGCCCAAGCACGGGACATATTTATATTGTGTAAGAGGGCCGCATATGCTCAGGCTAATGGTGGCTTGGTGAGCCCACGCTCCACAGTCCTCTCATAAATTACCGGCGCTGCTATGTCTTATTAGCTCTTAGTAACAGGTGGTAATGCCAGCCACTGACAGCATTAATATGACAAGCTTGATTCTGTTGCATTATAGTATTTACATTTTAAGTTGCATATTTTCATTATACAATATGATTAAAAGTGTGGTGATGAACACATTTATTTTTATGATATTGCGAATTGAACAACAAATTGAAAGATTCTTATGTAACCAAGAACCTTTGAAGAAAATAATCGTTCAGCAACAACTGACCGATTACCTCGAGTCGCACCATCAACACGGTTACCGCAGGCTGCACTCAACCGAATCTGCCCTCAATGTAAGGAGCACCGATTTAGGTAGGCAATGGAGGCACTTCACGCAATGGATCAAGGTGAAATTTCCATTCTCGCCTTATTAGATCAATCAAAATAATTTTATGTAGTGCACACCAGACCCTCTTGAACAAATTACATACATACGCGGTTGACACAGATGGTTGGGAAATTACTTTACTGGCCACATCCAGCAAGTACTGATTCGGGGAGCCGACGTAAGACGTTACTGCCATTAAACCAGCATTGCAACCCAACGTGATCGATGTATACCAGAGAGGCTCTCTGAGTTGCGCTCTCAAGTCTCAATGCACTCTTCTCCAACAATCTCGGCCTTTACGTCAACGACGATGTCCCTGTTACAATATGGCGATGACATGCAGGTTTTTGCGAGCGGTAAGAATCGGTAAGAAGCTGCGAGAAGCTAAAAGAAGCGGCAAGAAGCACTATGTTCCACAGACTGTGCCCGGATGGAGGACACCCTCAGTGCACTGTTCCAGTAGTTCTGCCACCATCGTATGAAAGTGAACGAAAATAAGACGCAGATGATTGTTATCGGTACACCTGCCGTGCTCAGAGGCACCACTAATGTGACCATAACATTTACCGGTTCCCAAAAACGTGACTCCAAGGTGTTTAGGAGCCTGGGTGTTGCGATAGACCGACACCTGAGCTACCAGGCCCATGTAGATGCACTGACCAGTAGATGTACCGGTATGCTGATGGCGTTGGACCTCTCGCGGCATGCCATTCCGAGCACTATCCCGTGTCCATTCAGGCAGTACAGGCGCCCCCGTTACGTTCACGGTACGCTATTCTTCTTCTTCTTGTTCGGTCGGTTCCATCCGTTGGATGCACTGCCAGGGCTTTCACCTGACGACCTTGTGACTAGTTATTACTTTACTGACTAATACTGACTAAATCAACGCAGCAGCACCGGATAAGGATGAGGAATGAATGGATGCTCCAACAGAAAGGATCAAAAGGATATATATGTATGTGATTTGGCTTAGGAGTTTGGGGCTTGTTTGCTTGTACATCTGCTAGTATTTCCTTCCGTATCCTGGCTTTGTTTACATAGTTGATTACTAGGTCTTGCTTCCTTTCATTTCCACAGATGAACTGTTTCGCGGGCAGGTTTCTGACGAGCGTCGTCCTATATACTTCCTGTGCATCTTCTCTGTCCTCCTGCAGTTCAGAGCATTCGAAAAGGAAGTGCGCAAGGGTCTCAATCGCCTTCTTACACAGTGGACAGATTGGGCTCGGATCAACATGTCTTCTGACAATGCCTGTCGCAAGAAGTGACTGTTCCGTTAGCAGACGGATCCTGGTGCCAGTTGCTTATCTGCCTATTACGCTTAGTCTGCTGCCGGCCAGAAGTCTTCCAGGGGTTGATATCTTGTCTGCGGGGCCATTACTTGCCTAGCCAATGCGTTGATTGTAGCATGGTTGCCCCTCGATGAGCGTTGTCTTCGTGAGGCCGCTTACTGCTTGGGTACAAATATTTATCCAGCTTCTACCTCGTTGACCATCGCTTTTCAACAGCTGCACCATATTGGGGAGCTCCAGTTCGGCCAGATATGTTTCCCACTGCCTAAGTAATTGTGAAATTCTGTCCTCGTTTAAGGCTCCATGTAGGATTACATATTCAGTTAACCCGCGCGGCGTAGAGGTCTCTAGCCGAACGCGCGGCGTAGGGGGGGGTAAATATTACCCCCCCTCTTATCTTCCGAACCAATAACCGCAGCGAGACGCACAAAGGCGGCGATCGAAAGCCTCAATGAAACGAATCGAAATGCATACCGAAATTTTTTCAATTAGGTCCAAATGTAAGGTCACGGTCAGGTCATTGGAAAGCTCTAGTTAATTTGAGTTCATGGTTCCATAAACTTTCAATTAAAATCCTTTGATTAAGACTGTCAATGCACATAAACCTCTCAAAGGTGCAATGCATTTATTGCATTAAGTAAAAGTGAAATTGCATGCAAATGTCAAGGTCAGGTCACAAAAGGTCACTGTCACGAAGAGGTCCAAGAAGCGCTTGTGGACACATGTTTTTTAGGGTTATTTTGCACGTTAAGAATCGATAGACAGCATTTTTAGCAACTTGACCCGCTCAAAGCTAAAGATAGGTCATCTAAAGGTCAAAACTGAAAACTGATCTAATTGAATAAACAATGCATGTTTCAGGTTTAGTTTTGTCTCATAAAACAAAAATGACATTTATATATCTGTATGAGGTCAAAACAATCAAAAAAACGTTATTTTTGAAAAATGACGTCATTGCCCTTTTATCTTGGAGAGCAATCAGTCACTGAAAAACGAAGCTATTACGTTGAAATTCGGTCTGGGTATTCATTACTCTTGGTTCTCGTATATATATTCCGGTTTCTTAGATACCTTTGAAATTTTCAATTTTGGAGAAAAAAAACTGATTTTTTATTTTTTTTTGGGGGGTCAAAAAACCCAAATTTTGGAAATCCGAAATCGCCATCTTGAAGAGAATTAAATTAACTTTCTTATATAGTTTTGCGTTTGCGATTTGCTTTAAAGCTATGTTTTCTACGATGCATCCAACATTTATCGTTATTCAACCAAAAATTGGCATGACATGAACGTCATCAAAACGTCCATTATCTTCCCAAAGTTTCTGAATTGTTTAGATGATTTTTTTTTAGGAAGACGTCAAATTGATGCTAAATAAGGTACTGAAACTTTGACGTCGGTTAATCTGTTACCGTTTTTTTCAAGTTTATAATTGCGGAAATACGGGAGGGGGGGTAATATTTTCCCTCCCCCCTACGCTGCGCGGGTTAATGGATGCTTTCTTGCTACCCTTCTCATAAACAGTATAAACTGCATGGCTGCTCTTATGATAAGTAGCCTACAGGGCAGTGCTCCTATAGCATCGCATATACCACCGATTTTTGCGTTTTACTCGGTAACCCTTGCATTGCTCGCAGTACTCTAAGCATCATGATTTCTAGCCAGTTGATGTCACTCTGCGAGAGGATCGTTACCGGTAAAGAGTACAGAAGAATTGTCTCCGCATACATCTTCCAGATCGTGTATAGCGTGAGCAGGCTAGTGAGTGCGAGCTATGTTCATCCCATGGCTGCATTTAGCATACATTGCCCTTCTTGCCATTTCCATACCCTCTTCAACTCTTCTCCTTCCCTCCGCTCTTGCAGTCATAGCAATACCTAGATGCATGTATTCTTGTGTTACTTCAATGTTATCTTGACCCAATTTCCAGTCCATGTCTACTTCTCTTCTACCGTATATCATAATCTTGCTCTTCTGTACGTTGTACTTATATCTCCATTTTGTACTATGCTTATAGGCAATATATAGACATTTGCTGCAGTTCGTTTGGATCAGTGGTAACAAGCACTTCATCATCTGCATATGTGATTATCGGAATACGTCTGTCTCCAATCTGCGCTCCGATATGTGCTCGTCGGAGCGTTAGTGTCTTGTCATGCATGAACAGGCTGAGCAGGCTTGTTGATAGTACCCCTCCTTGCTTCAGTCCCTGCTTCATGTTTCCCATTTCCGAAACTTCGCACTTCATCTTTTCTCTTGCTTAGGGAAAAGTGTTTGATAGAAACATATAGTGCTGGACTGGACAAAAAACATATTGTTTCAGTACCTCATTCCCTGGATTGCAAGGATAAACTTTGTGAGGATTTATCGTGATTTTGATGCTTAAATCGTCTATAAAACGTTTTTCTCAGCAACATTCTCAGCGAAATTTTTCAGACGTACCTAGTCTTACAGATGGGCCGAAATTAGTCTTTATCTTGCTTGCTTCCTTGCGTGCATGGGTTTCAGGAATAACTCCCGTTTCACTGCACTGATTATTATGCAAAAGAATACACTGAATAATTTGGTCGTAATTTAATACATGGTATAGCTAAGTTGAAATATTTTAACACAACTAAACACAACTTTCAACGTTCCAATAGATGAACCACGGAACTTTTTCCGTGGATAACAAAATACATATCGGCAAAGAATAAGCACGTGGATTTGACTTCGAATTAATCTCCGTCGGTTCTTAAAAGCGTTGCATTTTCCCACGCATCCTTCACAAGTTCTTAGGCAAGTACTGTCTTGTATGCGCCACGATCCCTCCAAATCGATGACGTTTTAATGACATACGTGCTTCTTAGCTAGCAGATTTCGAGTTATTTAGAGGAAAAAAGTATGAATTTGAACAAAATATCTGACATTCTAATTTGCTTTTCCGCGTAAATATATATTTGTATGACTTACTAATAACATGATAATTAATTTATAGCTTCTCTTCATCATTTCTGAGCTTTTTTGCACTTTTTTCAAGGTGAACTGTTTCCCTTAAGCTCCACTGGGGTCTATGTTATTCCTGAAAACTGATAGCATCAGTCAGGCTTGAAGTCGTAGGCGTTGCTTTCCTTAGTAGGGCATTGATGTCTTTGAAGCTGTGTTATGCATGCATAACTTTACATTGTTAAGCTTTGGAATAATCTGCTGTAAAATTATAACAGGATATCGCCACACCAACCAGGAAAAGCAGCTTCAACCTACAGCTCAAAGCGAACAACATATTCATAATATTCCTATGAACATTTGAAATACCTAAACAATGCTACTTTCAGTTAGTTTCGAAGCCAGCTTCTTTGCTGCGCCTTGCTTTGAACTTATTTTGTTGAAGCTCCTTTCATGCTCCCTCCTCAAATATCTAAGTGCTTTATAAAACACCACATTGTTTCTTTCTCCGCTGCATTTGAGCGCTGTCTCCAACACGTCTCTGATACAGCCGGTTTTGCGTCCCGAAGCGACTGTCTCCTTTGATATCGGTTAACAGTCTCTGGTAGCCTGGCGGGCTACGTACGACTCCCTCCGAGGCAAACTACTGCGCGCTGCAGAAGACTCCAGGGGCCCATTCGGCAGCCTTCTTGAGGGCCGTTAGTCTATGTTACATCTGATATAACGCCGTTGGTCCGGTGTAGAGCAATTCGTTTCTGTATCACTGACAGCGGAACGCAGTACAGGGACTTCCAAAGTGGGAAGTATGACGGAGGTGGGGGCGGAGATAGTGCTGCTGAAGGTCAGCCGGTGTATTGTCACTGCCGAGCGGGAGCGAAGCGCCCATGAGGTTTCTCGTCAACTTGCTAGATGAACTTAACATTCGACCTGGCCCGACACGGCCCGAGACGGCCCGACCCGGCCCGAGACGGCCCGACCCGGCCCGACCCGGCCCGATCCGGCCCGACCCGGCCCGACCCGACCCGACCCGACCCGGCCCGACCCGGCCCGACCCGGCCCGACCCGGCCCGAGAGCGGCCCGACCCGACCCGACTCGGCCATACGAGCTCTTCGGAAGCTTATAGCTTTGTGCAACCACTGTCCCATTGAGATTGGGGCTTTCACATTAGATAGGTACGATCAAAGTCAATTTTACTTTGAGCAGAACTATGCAAATACAAAACCATAATTAAGGGATGTTTTCACATATAACATAAGATTTGAGTTGAGACTGCCCGTTGTTGGATTTCCATTGAACATTAAGGTATTGTAGAAGTTTAAACACCACAGGGTTCTATCGAAAGTTAAATTTGATTTGTTTTTGACATCTGCAAAAAATAAGGCCCTAAGTGTATTAGAGGTAGCCTCTTAAAGCCGATGTCGTCTTCCCTTTTTATCAAATGTTGATAAAGTAGACTTGTTTACATTTGCTATACATTAGCCATACACTAGTCATTACATATTGCAGTCGTGAAGTTTTTTTCTATTTTCCAAAATTTCCTTTCATGAACAGCTCTCATCAGTCCAAATACTAAAACATTAGTTTTTCATGAAATTGGCACTGTTTGTGAGCAAACAAAATGTCATGAATCGTCGTTCGGCAG
The DNA here is from genome assembly GCA_014673585.1 of Semibalanus balanoides. NCBI lineage: Eukaryota > Metazoa > Arthropoda > Thecostraca > Balanomorpha > Balanidae > Semibalanus > Semibalanus balanoides. The sequence goes on from VOPJ01016538.1 coordinate 11,423, forward strand.
CAATTATTCACTATTTGCACACAAGCGGCGTTACATTGGACACTTGGCGGATCCGAAAGTGGGATTTTTGACAGTATTGGGGGGGGGAAATCCCCAAAAAATTTATCGCTAATTCTGAAAACTCATCGGATTTCGCTGTTATGTATCTAATAACTGATTAAAACAAACTTTCTCTAGTAAAAGTTGCTTAGTCTTTCGGACAAATCAAGAAATGTGTCATATTGTGCGCCGATTTTGGGTGGTTTGGGGGCATGGCCCCTTTGCCCCCCCCCCCCCTGGATCCGCCCTTGACATTGGACAACTTTCAGAGAAGTGAAACATTCCCTTTAAACTTGGTGTTCAAAGTTACAGTTCATATTTTTCGTCGGCATAACTTTGGCAAGCGAAGCCTTCCATAATTAGTGAATTTTACTATTTTTTAATTCATTCATTAATTTATTGATGTATCACTTTGGCCTGTATAGGTCATTTCGTGCCGGTTATTTCACATTCAAAATTACACTGATGCATTGTTCATCATACATTCATACACTTTGAACACTTAGGTCTTAGAACACATTTAACACATACAATGCAAACGCATACAAGCACATGCAGAGTCAATAGTATACATTCATGCTAAATGGCGTTATAAAGGCCTGTATCCTGCACGAAAATAAAAAGTATGTTTAACAATTCGGAACTATTGTCTCCAAGGGAGTGTGGCTAAATTGAAATCGGTCGCGTTTATTTGACAGTATTGTTCAAGACAGTATCTTTGGTCTCTGTACTTTGGACAGTGTAGCAGTAAATGTGATACTGTTAAGTTGTCTTCGCAAGTTTTGCATCTTGGTCGGGGATTTTTAGAGAAAACATGCTTGAGCGTTGTAAATGTATGTCCGATTCTTAACCTAAAAAGGATTTTTTCCTCGTGTCTTTTCTTTCTCGATGATGAGCGCCAAGGCCTTGTAACGGGCTTTATGTTACACAGTTGTGTCATCGATGCGTCAGCCTGCCACTGTCCTTGCCAAAATAAGATGAGTTTTCGCCGGACAGTATGTATATTTGATTGAATCAAAATTAGATGGTATATATGGTATCTAAGGCGAGTGACTGTTTTGCGTACTGGTTCACAATCTCATTTTCTCTGATACCACAGTGACTGGGGACCCAAATAAAAATAATTTGAAATGCAGCTTAGTATAGCTCGGCATGTAAGTTACGTATGTCAACTTGTCTATGATGTGAAAACGGAGAATTAACAATAGATTGCAGCGTGGATTTATAATCGGAACAAATAGTAACATTTGGTGTGCGAGATTGACGAACAATTTTAATATAAAGCATGAAGTTCTGCTACAACCACTGATGTCTCATCCGGCAAGCGACATTTCACTTTGTAGATATTTACAAATACAGCATTTCTTGTGCGTCTACCAACCTTGAATCCATCCGCATAAATAAAAAGGGAGTTTCGATTTTCCGCGTACAGCAGGAGGAATCTTTGTTGAACCTCATCTTCAGACAGATTGGACTTANCGGGGTCGCCCGGTCCGCCGGCCGGGGCACAGTGGCGTCAGCCAGTCCGCTGACGGCGCTGATACCCCGACGGCGGCCTCGGACCACGGTGACAGCCCATGTCAGGACGCTACTGCACTGATGGCGCTCCGGGAAACGGTGTCCTGTTTTAGTCAGTCATGTCAGTGACCTGACAGTGTTCATGACCTAAACATGAGGCCCGCTTTAGTAACGAAATGTAATATTCATTAACTCTGATTCCAGAAGGATTCTGGGAATTGGGGGTTCTGAGGTGAAATGATATGTGCATATTTTGCATTTAAATGTGAATGAGTGCGTTTGAATGTCGGCGGGAAATAAACGAATATTTTGAAAAAAATACTCGTATTTTATTTTAAAATAACTAGGTATTTTGCGCAGGGTCTTCCCTCAACCCTTCCCATTTCATTGTATCAGCCGTAACTAGAAAAGAGAAATGCATACACAATGCACCGTCCGTTTATTCACTCGTCACCATGAAAAAAGTTTAGAAATGATTTACAATTAAAACAACCTCAAACCACAACATTATGTCAAGCTAGTGTCGATTACAAGTAGGATTTCGCTGTGCCTTACACAAACTGGACCTTGGCGGCGAACCCAGAGCCCATGTAGTGCGTCTTGTAGGCGCGGAAGCTGACCACCATGTCGCCGTTCTTGCTAGTGGCGGTCAGCTGTTTCCCGGTCAGTTGTTTGTCGCAGTACTGCTCGCCGTTGTCCAGCACGCCTCCCAGCCTCACGGCGACGTGCTCGTACTTGCAGGAGTCTTTCACCTGCTGCATGATGTAGAAGCTGGTGAAGGTGACGCGCGCCTTGCGTCCTGCCGGCGGCTTGATCCACCAGGAGCAGTAGGAGCTGGTCGGGTACACGGAGGGCCAGCCTGGGCTTGTCAGGGTCCTCTCGGAGGTCACCAAACCGCCGCAGTTCGACTCCGGGGTAGTATTCGCCGGTGACGGTCTGACAGGCCGAGCCAGTCGTGCCCGGCGGACAGTGGCACACGCAGTTTCTCGTCACGTAGCCGCCGTTCTGACAGTCGGGCGGGCTGCTGCACAGCTCCTCGCAGCGGTACAGCCGGTTCATGAGGGCCAAGTCGCGGAAGGAGGGCTGCTTGCGCTGTCCGATCAGACCCTGGAGCGTCGGGTCTCGCGTCAGAATGGTTGGCTTGCCGTTGGAGGAGAAGAAGGACGTGCCGTAGTGCATGACGGAGCCGAGATCGTACGGCACTCCGCGGTGCACCGTCGTCTCCACCCTATTGAAGTTGTGCTCGAAGCCGTCGCTGATATTGTCCCACATGATGGCGACATGGTCATCACGGTCTGAGCGTGCCTGTTCGTGGTAGAAGCCGAGCGAGTGTCCGATCTCGTGGGTGACGGTGCCCAGGGCTTCGCAGCCGCTACCTATGCTCAGCTTCTGGACGCGCGAGGACGCCTGCTTGGCCACACAGCCCACCATCGACCAGCATCCCTTCTCGACGACGAACTGCACGCGTGGAACGGAGCTGCCGCTGGACACCTCCTGGAACTCAATGCAGGAGTTTTCCTTCCAGAACTGGATGCCGGCTTCGATGGCGCTCCGGCTGGCGCCGCTGGCGATCTCGTAGCTATAATGCCGGTCCTCCCAGAGTTGACCTGAGGTCACGGCCTTGCCGGTCCTCCTCCGGTGACCTCAGCAGGTCACCCTCCTCCAGACGGCCGTATGGTGTCAGCAGGGGGTTCGTCTCGTGGAAGTCGCGTGGCTCAGGCTCGTCAATAAATGACAGATTGGTGTTCTGACGGTTCATGGGCTCGATTTTGTTATAGTTAATCTCGTTCTCCTGCTGCGGCAGTTGGGTCGTCAGACGTGTGTAATCCGCATTAGAGGGGTTCATATCCTCTCTGTTGGTGATGTTAAGCACAGTGTGGCCATCGGGCGGCGGCTGAGAACGGAGAGACGGTGACTGTTAGACCATAGTGGAACGACGCCAATAAATCACAATAGTGCTAATACTGCGATTACTTATTCCCTATCTCAGATTGCCTTTGGATTGACCTCTGATTTCCTCCTACGAATATACCTAATATAATTGATTCATTTGTAATAGCTTATACATTTCATTTTCAGGGTTTTTATTCAGTCTGTGTTTATTGAAGCAGGGGAACAAGCGTGTTCTAAGCCGCTGAAATTTATTGCTGTGGAGGAAAAGAAGCCGACTGTTATTTTATAATGAATCGCACTGAGATACCCATTGCTTTTTGCTCGTCAGCAGCCACCATGCCCGCCCAAATCAGCGATTCTCAAATTAGCAGTAATGCCCCCACTTGGCTGGAGTAGTGGAGCGTTAGACCGGGAGTGATAGCGATTGGGCAGCTAAGTGAGAAGTTATAGCCGATTCGTCTGATGATGGCTCACTTTGCACGATACACATAGAGCAACTCACATACATCTATCCTGGCTTCAGTTTCACTGTCACCACACAATAACAAAGAGACTCAAAATCAATTAATGCCAACAGATGCTCATTTTTGTGTTATTGGTTATGCACTATTATCGCTTGGGGATCACCGTTGTAATCTATTAGAAACGGCATAGAGCACGTAGCAAATGTGTGTACTGATATTCCTGTCACTAGATGGCTCTAGTGGTAAACGCCTGGCGTTGTATGCTGTACCGCATAGCTTAAATCCGAAAACTCGGGTCTGTGCAATAGAGGAGAGGGGAGTCGCTGGCTATCAGGACGGGTAACCAATAACCCTTGCTGCTGAGAACCCCTGGCTTAAATACAAGACGGAAAAGGCACCTTCCGACTTGAGTGGTTGGCAATCAACATGGTAAGGGATAGATGGTCGCAATAATATTTACAAGTAAATTTTGATTCCTTCACTTAGCAGAAAAATAATAGGCAACAACTTGCTGGGGAGTATTGTCGGCTCATTTAGTTGTACCCCTTGCAGATTTTGCACGCATACTTAGCAGTTTGCACGTATACCAATATAGGTACTTTGAATGGTTTTGTGAGTGGTAAGGCTGTAGTCATTTTGCATAATGGCTTTCTGACATCCTGCTTCTGAAATATATCCTCCTACCCTTAATGCATATTTCGTTGACAGAATGAATGGAAAAATTTATCTAGAATAAATTTATGTAAGAATGCCGTATTTGTTTGTTTATCAGCCAAAGCACTCAAATTGTGATGCAAATGACGTGGCTCATTTATTTATTATAGCATTTATGCAACAACGATATCTATTGATCTGTTTTATTCTCGACCTAGTAACTATTCTAAATTATACATTTATATTGGATTTAACACCCAATGATAGAGACATATCAAAAAACGTCGATTATTGCCTTTCCAACTTTACAACTCACAACTGCCTTTATAATTAAATTGTGTTTTTCTTAATTCAAACAGTAGGATAATATGATACATAGGATACATAATAAGATAGTAGTAGGATGCCTTCGCAATGAAGCGGCGGTGGCCGCGTGTCTTACCATGGCGGTCACGCCGGCACCGCAGAGGAGGAGAACGCTGAGAGGCCACATTGCCTTGGAGAGCTGCAGGGAGGATTGGTGCCGTTGTCTGGCATTACCGCGTCTTATGTACGCCCTCCCGTCCTAAGGCCGGCCACCTAATCCGCAGCCGGAGCGTGCTGAGCGTGACTGACTCAACACATGCTGGAGATCAGGGAAGACATGCTGGAGATCAGACAGCAGCACATGGTGGAGACGAGGCAGCTTACTGTCGTCGTGCAGACGTGCTAGAGCAAGGCTCGCTACAGGGATTACACAGGGACACGTCTGTGTCGTGCCTGTTCCACTAGCGAGGGTTCATTAACCCCGGCGACGTTCAGAGAAAGCCCGGATTGAGGGAGACACAAGTGTACTGCACACTGCACAGCCCCTCACCCCTGTTATCGAAATCGTTCTGTTGAGACGCTTGAATTATAAATGAATTTAAATTCAAAATTCGTAACAACGAGACCAGAGACCATGATACTTCAAAGATAAAAGACCAGACCAAAGGGGTTGGGGACAGATATTCGTTTTGTATGCTTTACTAATTTAGCGTAATTTGCTATTTTTGCTATATACCTCTTAGATGCAAATTAGAACGCCTTCTGTCCAAAATCTTCCACTTAACTTTTCCTATTTGATTCATAAACATTATTGATTAAATTTGTGACGTCACAGCTGAGGGATTTTCGGTGGCGTCTGCGACGCCTCCGACCTGGATGTGTTAAGTCCATAAAACAACGGTGGTGGACATTGCAGGCTAGGAAAGTATGATTGATATATAGTTATTTGCATCACTTTGAGTTAGATTACTCTGTTCTTGATAAATATGCAATAATTATTAAATTATGGGCTTTATTTGTATGCAGTTTCAGCCATACACGCACAATGCACATTTTAAAGAATCAGTTTAAGGAATACATTTATTTAACAAATTAAGAAAGAAAACGATAACAACACAAAGTTAACATTTCACCTTACTAGATTAACACTTGTTAATAACAGTAGCCGAGTTGAATCCGCTAAGCCAAGTCACAGAGCCAAGAACCTTGATAATAATTGTTTTGGTTTGTAATCATATATAAGTTTATTTCGAATAATTATTTATTTTTGTTTAAATTTACACTTTTACAAATTCTCCTTGTTTGTATGCGCCCAACATATTGGTATCATACATATAGGTCCCAACCCCATTGCCAGAATATTCACATATTTTTTAGCTTTGTTATCCTAATGTGACAAACGCCTTTAATGTCGTGGCACCGCTTCTTTCTACCGGGTCAACGGCAATCGAATCAGCCGTCACGAATAACCACTAACCAGTTAAAGTGTTGGACCTGAGCTATATTGCGAGGTCTGCATGCCTTTATGCCAATATTTGTCCAAGCAAAGCCGGGTTAGTATGTATGCAAGGGCACCGCCACCTTCCGAAAGTTGGGGGTGGGGTGGGGGCGGGGTGGAGCATTCTGAAGTCGATTCTTCCTATGGAACGCCCGTAGGCGTAATGTAAAACTCTGAAAATGTTTGGGGGGACACGTCCCCGTACCCCCTGTGGCGGAGCCCCTGTATGTATGTATGTTCGAACAAGCGTTTCGCTTATGTTGTTTCATCGGTTTTCATGATGGCGTTTCTTCCAGATATTTAAGTAGAGAGCAGAGACGTCACCTGTGTTTGGGCGGCATGTGATCTTCGTTGTCGGTCTGCCCTAAAATCCCAATCATCATCATCAGGCAAACAGGCGTTTGTCGCCATAGGTCTGCTGCCATCATGTTCATGACTTAACATCTTGCACAGCTTTTATCTCTCTCACTGTGGAGTTATTCGGTGGCGCTCATCGCTGTTTTCAAGTGGTGTTGAAGAGCAGTCAACGGCTTTCATTTTCATGTTGTCTGTTAAAGAGACACTGCCACTTGAATGTAAGTTGTGATATGTTTAAGAACAGTCGCATTGCTCTGATGATGACACAATGAAGTCCATTTTTCGAAATTCACGCTCAGTCGCCCAATATCATCCTTCAAAGTTCGGTCTGACTTCCAGACTTGACTTGACTTCCAGACTTGACTTGACTTCCAGACTTGACTTGACTTCCAGACTTGATCTTCACTTCCAGATTTGACTTGACTTCCAGACTTGACTTGACTTCCAGACTTGATCACTTCAAATTCGCCATACATTTTCTTCGCGCTCGCTTGTTCATCGCCAACTACGGAGCCTTACTGGTTTTAACCCGCGCCCCGTTCGGCCTCTGAGATAACTTTGCCATGGTGGGGTGTCAAAATGCCCCTCCCGTCTAGCACGAAAAATAAAGGGTCTAGAAAGACGCACAAAAACGTTCAAAATCTCTTGACATGGACATTTGGAGTTGCTTTGGGAATTTTTCGCTCAGTTCATTATTGAGTTCACCAGAGGTCATGAAAGGTCAAATTTCGCACTTCGCTTCGCACAACCTCAAATATATCGGGAACTATGATAGCTAAGAACAAATGGAAACAAATTAATCGAAAGCTCTTTGACAATGCAATCGTCATTGGTGTCCTCAAATTTTAGCTCAGGTCAATAATTTAGGCTCCAGAGGTCATCAAAGGTCATTTTTTGGTAAAACTGTTTTTCAGTAATAACTGTTTGCCCAATAACGATAGAGCAATGATTTTAACACCATCGTGTTTGTTTCGTTCAGGCGCTTTCGCACGTATGAATGGTGACCTGATTAGGTCAACTTCAAAATTTGACCTCTGGTAAAGGTCATTTGATGACTCAGGTAGGTCATCTTGCATATGAGGCGATCCGGCCTGACGAAACAAATACAGTGGTGTCATCTGCTCGTCTCTATCTTTATTATATTGATAGTTATTAGAAAAACATTGCTGATGACCTCAGATGACCTTGCAGAGATCACTCAGCAGCAATTGCACATTGGTCATCAAGAATGAGCTAAAATAACGTGATTCTGAAAGAATTGGTCTGGTTCAATGCATATTATCTGAATAGGAAGCATTTATATATTTCTCGTTCACTTATGATGGCGAGGTCAGAAAATTGACCTGACCTTAGGTCGCAGATGCAAAAAAAATCCGAGATGCTCCAATTGTAGGACTAGGTACTTATAACATTATGCAATCCTGCAAGTTTCAAATATATCGGACAAAGACTGTGACTTTGCACGATCACAAACATTTTGGAAGATGAAGTCACTTCTGGTGACCTGACCTGATATGCCCTGAGGTTAAAACTTTGACAAGGTGTGTGCAATTGATGCCGGAACAGCTGTAAAAAAACTCGGGGTTGGGGGGGGGGGTGAAATGACTCCCTACCAGGGCGAGGGTTAATGATGCTGGATGGCAATTTCAAATATATTCTTTTTGAGCTATATTAACCCTTTTGACTTTGAGATTTCCAAGTTTTCTAGACATTGTTTTAACATCTGTATTATGGTAGAGGCACATGGAACGTCAGTATGCACCTTAGGTAACATGTGTGTTGTGTTGTGTGCAAACCTTTTTTGTTGTTCATCCCACCTGGGCCGCGCAAGGCTAACTAGGAACTAGTAAATTACTTTGAATACTTGTTGCGAACCTCCGTGCATATCCATTGAACGTAACGACCTGGTCTAACCTGACCACTGCACAGTGGGGATTTTTGCCATTTAGCCTGACTTAATTGCTAGCATCTATGAATATGCGGTAGTGCATACATGCTTAACATGGTCAGCATCAGGCAAGTCATTTGGAACATATTTGTGAGGGCAAAACAAGTTTCAAATACACTTAAGGTCTCATATTTATTACGTCTTTGAAAAGGTCCCTTCACCTGCATGCTGAACGAGGAAATGTACTTCATGTTGCTGCTAGCCGCGTCGAGCCCATTTGTAGCGCAGTCCCTTCTGTTTTCCGACATAATATTGCCAATAAGGTTACAAACTCACTGGGAAGGTCATATTAGTCACTCGGAGGTCTATTTGTCTCGTACCTGGCCTGAGTTTAAACGGCATAACGCATTTGCTCGGAAATCGACCCCAAACATCATAGTGTCAATCTGTAATTAGACTTAAGGATTTGTTAAGCCTGACTAAGTTGACCCTATTTTACCTGATGTGACCTAATCTATGACATTGGAACAGACCTTGAACCGAAGTATGGCATGTGAACACATAATCACGTGAAAAGGTCGAACGATTCAATTGCTGACCATTCTCACCCCAATCCGAGTACAATTTGAACTTAGTTAGCTCAATGAAGATAACGAGGAAGATCAATGACGTCATGGTCACCGAAGAAGTTATACATACCTTGGGGAAGTCGGAGAGACGAGAATGTCGAATGGCATTGTAATAATTAATGATCTGGGTATTTATTTGTTTTCGCCGACCTGCCGTCCGACGCTTCTTAAATAGACGAAGCACGTTTTCTTCTCACCATTTTCAGACCGGTGCCTCTTGTGCCTCAAGGTTTGACCAAATGACTTGTCGGATAGAAGTCTACCATGGACCATGGTCAGGTTGGAGAACTTTGGTCAGTTTTATCTAATGCAAATACTCAAACAGTACGCTTCTCCGGTAGCAACTAGCACATGTTAAGAGCTCAAACCTAAGATGCTCAAAGAGCGTGCAGTTGCAGCTACGGATATTTGAATTTCATGATTCATCGCTGCATTTGCGAGGCAAAACTGGTCCAGAAATATGCCATATGTGTATTTATATATATATATATATATATATATATGTGTTTGTGTATAATCTAGTTCTACGTGTAAAATGACCCATAAAACATGTGTTGCATGACTCGTAGATATTTGGAGCATAGTGACCTTTTTATGACCTAAACTTGACCTTGACCTTTGCCAACAATCTCACATCAGCTTATGTAAGAATATGCACATACCTTTGATAAGCACTTCGGAATAATCCTGTATATCCTTTTGGATAATCCTGTAACTCCTTCAAAGGCTTTGGAAGGAAGTGTGGCAGATTTACTCGAATAACGTCGATTTTGACCTTTGACCTTGCCCGTACCTGACATGTACCTCAATTTGATATTTTTTGAGTGGTAATTCATATTGGTCTTATTGAGAGCTTTCGAATGCTGCCAGAACGTCCTCGGGCTGCGATCATTGTTTCGGAAGATAACCAGGGGCGATCAAAGCTTCTCACCCTCCAGTCCAATGCGTTTGCTGAGACCTCAGTCAATGGTGGTTTTATAAGTCTCCAGAAGCAAGAATAACAAACCAAATCGTAATGGGTCATGCACAGAAATATCTTGGAGTCGAATGTACAGAAATTGTAGTATACTCATCGTAAAGAACATTGTTGTTGTCTAGTTTCCCCAAAAATACAGTAATTTGTTTTATGTGCGCGTGTGAACCATTCTTAATCGAAGTAGTGGTAGTAAAAGGTAAATATAATTCTTATATTATGCAACGTCGCTGATATTCAAATGAAACTGGCTATCAACCATGTATATTTTTGGCTCAGGACCCATTGCTTGTATCAGTACTGGGGATGCATCTAAATGCAGTGTCAATCCTAAGCACTTTCTCAAACTGGCACGCACCCATTCACACATAGTTGACTTAGGTCAGTTTTCTGCATGAAGCCCACATATCAAAGCCGAAATGAGTCCCATAACATGAAAATACGTCAATTGTGGCATCGTTGAAAGCAGTGGAAAAATTAAAGAAATAAAGAAAAAGTATTTTGAATTAAGTCAGGCTAAATCGGGAAAAGTCCCCACTGTGCACTGACCAACATTATTATCATAGGCCCAATTAAACCTGGCCAAAACTGGATTGTGGTTCATTCCAAACATCAATACAAGATAATTTCAAGAAAACGCCTCGATCACAAACATTTACATACCAGCATCGTTCAGTAATGTTTTTCTTTTCTTTTTTTCAAAAAGTCGTTTACCACTAGAGCTAAATTAGTATCTAGTATCTAGTAGCTTCATCACCGCTGGCAAGTATTAATAAATTGTATTCTGTAAGAAGTTCTCCCGGGCCATTGACCCCATGCCATCTGTGTAGGGTGACAAGAACACACGGTCTGGCACCAATCAGATACTGACGTTAGGTGCCAGAAGAGGATCACCGTTGACACGACTCCACCTAATACTAACAGATGACCACATTCTGAGTCCCTTGCATCATGCCGGTGCTGTGCTCTTAGTTGTGGGGAACGGACACACAGTTATCGTGGGTGTACTACACCTGTGAGCAGTGTCCCAAACTTTGTTGATTTGGATGGGAGATGACGCCCAACTGCGAATAATTTTCCACTCTCATTCTCCATTTAAGGAATTAATTTCCCACTGAATTGTGGTATTGATTCTGATATAAATAAATATTTACTAAAAATAAATCATTTCAATGAAAACCACTGCTTTCATTTCAAAACAGCAATCGATATAGTACCATTTTCGACATAATTTTCCACTCTCATGGTCTTTTTGGGCTCAAATTTTCCACTCAGACACCCCAAGCCAAAATGAAATCTTGGGACACTGCCCGTGAGGAGGGGTTGTGTCTTGTACACCGTGTAGCACCGGAGGGAGGTTTCGTGTCTTGAGCTGAACTTCCTGATTCGGGAAATTGAACGACATAATGCCGTTTAATTGTATCACATAGTCGCCATGCAACCGCCTCCAGTGCTGTGTGAGATCTACCCACGCTATTTCGGTGTTCAGAATTTAACTTGGCTTTCTGAGGAATGTTTGAGCACCCTTTTTAGACTGAAGAACAGCCCATGTTACCATGTTACCAAGGACACCTTCCGACGGGTGTTAAACTGCAGGACCAGTAATGGCAGTTATAGGCAAAATTTAGAAGTTGCACTCCAGTTTTGTTCTTAATTAAATAATATAAGCGATTCGTTTAAATGCCAGCCGCTCTGCCCCACCAAATTCTTAATCAGCTCTGAACAGCTTGACTTGTGCCTTATGCTTGATTATCATCTGACACTGAGTCATTCATTTTTCAGTCACTTGTCACGCCGCTTGCACTGACGCAACTTGTTTGTCTGGTCCGCGCATGCACATTGCCACGAAGCCGATGTGATTTGTGCGATTGATAAACAAAGGCCATTGTCACAAATATTGCGCATTGGATATGAGTTGCTGAAGAATATATGACAAGAGATGCTACAATGCATAACTTATTCATAGAATACCGTTCAGTGTGATGCACCTCAACACCAGATAGATTGAGTCATAAGGAATATATGATGACCAATGCCCATGCCCCTGTGTATGCCGGTGTCTATACACGCCACAGATGTCCCAGACAGATACTATCGACCCAACATACCGGCTGGGACGCGACCTGCCATCTGCGGCCGGCTCAGCCGACGGCATTAACGTTGGCGCTAGACCGTTCTGATCGCTCACATGTGTACCTGCGACGCATCTTCGATGGGAGGGAATTTGTGAAGATGGTTTGTGGATGGCTTGCGGTGAGGGTGGAGGTGGTATATAAGGTACCGCGGTGAAGTCATCAGCATCATTCCAAGGTGGACCGATCTCCTCCACAACCATGTGGCCTATCCGCGCTACCCTCGTCTGCTGGGTGGCGTCCCTGTTGGTGAGTTCGTAGAATACCATTCGGAGTTAGTCGGAGTTTTTTGCTTCCGCTGAATAGGCATGTGTATTCATCTGATTTTTGTATTTGTATATTCACTTGACTTAACGATTGAGTTGACCCTTGCATTGTCTCACTTTATAAACGGCTGTGTTGCAACCGCCAAATGTTTTAAAACTATATATAGAATACAACATAATTTAGTGTTTTCTGTATTCCCTTTTCGGTCAATCGCTTACGAATACCTTGACGTCGTTCAAAAGGCAATACTTTTTAGGCATTATTTGAAGATTTGTCTAAAGAGCTTATGCGTCTTCCCTAGCATATCTCATGTCACTACCTATCAAAGCTGAAACCGTTACAGGTAGTTGTTAAGATCCTCAAAATGAAGAAACAATATACGTTGTACTGACTGAATGATTGGTGGCAATATTACCCATTCGAATTGCCAGTTAATTAAGCAATGTACCTATTGCATTTGTGGTGAAAGTCGTACGCGGGTAATATTCACCTTAGTCTTTCAGGATGCATGTCTGAATGTTGCACTATGCCTATTATTATTATCCATATTTATTTTTAACCATATTAGTTTCCTTTTTTCGAATGCGACGCGAATGCTTAAACGTTTCCCGTGGTCATAGCAATATGTCTCACGTAGGACTACCTATCTCAAATATTTGTTCTTTGCTCAGACAGCTATGTCGAATAGCAAGAGAACATAAGAACGGGAACTTCGATTAATTAAATGATCTTCATATTTTACTCTGTTGCGTTGCGTCTTTCATGAAACTATCCTCTCTTGCATATTTTCGCTTCCTTTCCATGATTGACATGCCTTTTAATTCCGCTGTCACAATAATATAAAACATGCCTGTTTCTCTCTAAGTTCGAAGTTTTAACGCTGGCATAATTGTTTCTGTGGATAAATGATATTTAACTTGCCATAGGATTTTGTCAAAGTGATTGTCTACTTTTCTAGTGAATTTTGAGGACAAATTGTTGATCGGCTGTATTACTACGCACTGCATGTAACCTGGAAATCTGTACGAACAATTCAGTGCAGAAGCATGCTATGAAAAATAATACTGACCGCGTACCACTTCCCCTCACAGACGCCTTCTTCCTGTCATCCTGTGGCAGCAACTCGGGACGCATTAGTTCTGAACGAAACGGACGCCGAACATTTCCACCAGTGGAGCCAGTCACAACTCGTCAACGAGCCACGCGACTTCCACGAGACGAACCCCCTGCTGACGCCGTACGGCCGTCTGGAGGAAGGTGACATTCTGAGGTCACCGGAGGAGGACCGCAAGGCCGTGACCTCGGATGAACTCTGGGAGAACCGGCGCTACAACTACGAGATCACCAGCAGCGTCAGCAGGAGCGCCATCGAAGCCGGCATCCGGTTCTGGCGGGATAACACCTGCATTGAGTTTGAAGAAGTGTCGAGCTGGAGCAGGCAGCCTCGCGTACGATTTGTCGCCGAACAGGGGTGCTGGTCCCATGTGGGCTGTGTCGCCAAGCGGCAGTGGTCACGCGTACAGATCGCGAGCCTCGGCAACGGCTGCACCGGCCTGGGCACCGTCACCCACGAGATCGGACACTCGCTCGGCTTCTACCACGAACAGTCACGCTCCGACCGCGATGACTATGTGACGATCATGTGGGACAATATCAGGGATGATTACAAACAGAACTTCAAGAGGGTGGCGACGACGGAGCACCACGGAGTTCCGTATGATCTCCGCTCCGTCATGCACTACGGCACGTACTTCTTCTCCTCCAACGGGAAGCCAACCATCAAGACTCGCGACCCGACGCTCCAGGGTCTGATCGGACAGCGCAAGCAGCCGTCCTTCCGCGACGTGGCCCTCATGAACCTGCTGTACCGCTGTGAGGAGCTGTGCAGCAGCCCGCCCGCCTGTCAGAACGGTGGCTACGTGACGGCAGACTGCGTGTGCCACTGTCCGCCGGGCACGTCCTGTTAAGTCGAACTGCTTGCGATTGTATCTGTCCATGCTATTGTGAATGATATATTGCTCTGTTATGCATTCTTGCGGATATTTTTTCCTCTCGGGAATAACCATTGGTTTGTCTTTAACAATACATTGAATACGAAGTGAAATTAATCTCGTTTATTGTGTTATACGTATGTGGATTGTGGACTTTGGTACTTCAAAATATGCATTGGATCATTCCTGGTCGGTCTTATTAAATCCGAATCAATCCGTTTTAGAATTGAACCCAAACAAAATCCCAAAGTTTTTCTCAAGGCTATTAGGTCCAGGTCAAGGATTGCATCCATGATATATCTATAGTAAATTTTGTTTCAACGTTAACCTTATTTCGTGATGGGGAGTGGCAGATTCTGCCCCCCGGTGTTTTTTGCTTGCTGCTCCGTAACTACTTGGCCCAGTGTCTTGAAATTTATCGGATTTTTTTATAATATTGATTTACACGTGTCGTCATTCAAAAAACGGCCCTGAAGGGGGGGGGGGGCGCCAGGATCTCGTTTTGGGGAGGGCGTTATGAATGCGATTGTGTGGCGCATACTTCCTTCGTAGTTTGCGGTTTAATAAATGCGCCAAGAAGCATTTTCATTTAAATATACATAATATTTACTGGGTTGTACATATTTTGTGGCAGAGGACGTTATTTGATGATCCACGTTGTTTATCTGGATCCGCTTATGCGCAATATATTAAGCTTAGCAAATTACATCAAAGAATGCACTCATATAACGTTTATATCGTTCCAAACGATCATGAACAGCACATATTTGTTATAAAAAATCACCCCGCTTTACATACACTGGATACGCTTATTATTTGTCATTTTGGTACCTGTCTTTTGATACATTGAAGACCAGTACATTTAAATCTAGAAATGCTTGTTACATGAAAATTGATCGAACTACATGACCGCAATGACCTTTCAAAAACACTCCAAAATCCAAGTGAACGTATTTTTTGCCCCTGACCCCTTTTTATGAACAAAAAATAAATTTTGGGGTTAACAATATCTTTTTATGACGAATCAATGGTGTTAGTCCCTTCGAAATCTACAAAGCGGTTCTCGAGATCTCTGAAGGGCAGAATCTGTCCACTCCCCCTCAGCACGTTCACGTAATTCTGACCGCTAGCACGGAATAAGGTTAACTGGAGACTCGTATTGAAATAGTTGTGATGAAAGTCAAATATGAATGAATGTCAATGAATACGTTTTTTGAGGGCCTTCATCTTTAGTGAATTATTGGATAGTTATTCTGATTGAGATGCTCCATAACATTTCCTAAATGATTATTAGTTTTGGAAACTGGAATCAAATTCAGATAAAATAAATATTATGACTCTTGGTTATATTCCAAATCCATTGGATGTAATTGTAACATGATTTCATTGGACTAATACAATCCTTTTCCTAATCTGACACGCAGTGGTACATATGTTCCGGTGCACTGGCAGATCTAGATTCCAGACTCTCTCCGTGTGGGGAGGGGGGGCATCTTTTTGTGGTAAAAAGGTACTACTACTACTACTACTACTACATACTACTACTACACCCATTGTTTATCCCCGGATCTAGACCAGTCACCTTGTTTTGTTTTTTATGGTTGAAAAATGTACTTTTTTCGGAAAAAAAATCACTGATTTTTTTAACGACAAAATCACCTTTTCGGTAAAAAAATAACACTTAAAACGCAGTATTCCGTAGCATATGCCCATATAAGTAGCATAAACGCCTATTATTTTTCATTTTTTACTTTTCCCTTTCATACATTAAAGACCATGACATTGGAAGCTCAAAAACGTTTTTTTTTGCATGAAAATCGGTCGAATCATATGGCCACAATTACCTTTAAAAAAACATCCAAAATTGACGTATTTTTTGCCCCCTGGCCTCCCATTTTTGAACAAAAAACAATTTTGGGATTCAAAAGGAAAGATTTCGTCGCGACGAATCGAATGGTGTTTGTCCCATCGAAATCGGTCTAGCGGTTCTCGAGATCTCTTGGGGGAGAATCTGTCCCCCCCGCAGGTTAACGTAATTCTGGCCGCCCGCAGGGAATATGATTAAACACTGAGAATGTAAAGTGAGATTACAATTAGCCTGATGCTCATTCTGAAAAAGGTAATATTTCGTGCACGGCACTTCTTCAGATCTGACAGTTAAATACACATTAGAAAAACAAACCAAGAAAGAATAAGTGGACATCGGAACGTGACAGATGCGGTGTGTTTGTCAGTTGTCATGTACCGATGTCCACTTATTCTTTCTTGGTTTGTTTTTCTGATGTGTATTTAACTGTCAGATCTGAAGAAGTGCCGTGCACGAAATATTGTCAAATTATGAATCATGTTTTTCTTTTTCTTTTAAGAATGAGCATCAGGCTAATTTTGATCTCACTTTGCATACTAACCATGCTCAGTAACAGCATCCAGTTTTTAAAAACACTGAGAACCACTGTCTAAGCAACCGCGCACACGTCTACTGATATTCCTGTCCCTAGATGGCACTAGTGGTAAGCGCCTGAAGTTATGCTGTACCGCATTGCTTGAAACCGAGAACTGCTGTCTGCGCAATGGGGGAGGGGGTAACGGGCCATTCTGGTCATCACAAGGGACTGAACCCTTGTTGTTCAGTCTTAAGTCTGGTCTTACTTCTGTCTTCTGGTCTTAAGTCTCCAGTTCTTGACTATAGCAATACGATTATGCTCGGAGTCATCGGACAGGAGTCTGGTGACGGAACTACATACGGCTGATGTCACAGAGGACCAATACCCTACATACCCTACACACCAGGGCCTCGGCTAAGGGATTCTCACTGGGGGGCAATTCGAAAAAAATACTGCTAAGGCATATGGTTAAGCGCAGGCACGTAGCCAGGATTTTTTTTTAGTGGGTCACGTCAGTGGTAGAATCATATTTCGCTCATCAGTCAAATGTTGTTGACCGGTGGCAGGGGGAATAAGGTTGGGTTGCCAGCAGAATCGCATTTTATGTAGTGTAAATTGTTCTGCTCAGGTGGGGGGATGGCCCCCTTGCCTCCCCTTAGTTACGTCCTTGATACTCCTTAACCCGCGAGTTACTGGGTGGAGGCCTGGTAGGGGGGCTATTTATAGGCCCTTTCCGTTATTTGCCAATATCTCCCTAAAACAAACAGAATGTCGTCACGAAACTTTCAGTACCTTATCGCACATCAATTTCACACATGCTGCCGAGGAAAAAGATGCAGGACTATTACCACGTTTAACATGAGCGGTATCAAATTTACGTAAGTTTAGGACGTAAATTGTCCATCTGATTTGTTTCCCGTTTACATGAGCTGATAGCGAAAAATTCCGTCGGGAACCGAAATTTTCCGTTCCGCGAGTGCGGCCAAATTTACGTAAGTTTGTGTCAGTTTGTGCGGATGGCGGCATGTGCGTGCCATTTATGGCGCAGCTTGCGTCCATATTTCCAACATATTAAATTACATTCATTTGTTGCCTAACACCTTCGACTATTACACGTGTACCAAACAGCTTGGACTATTACATGCACCACAATGGCCGCCGCAAGATTTTGTATAAATGGCCGCAAATAGAGATGAGAGTAAATCATGTAATTTATATACCTATTTTGATAAGCATTTCATATCTTTGGCATAAATATAAATATTTTAGATCAAAATAAATTATATTGATACTAAAAACATAATCGTTGCATGTTATAAATAAAAAAGACCGTAAAAT
>VOPJ01016541.1:0-89257 GCA_014673585.1 Semibalanus balanoides
TTCGATTGACGAATTTCTGAGGTTAGCCTGGTGATATCATCCTACAGTGGAATTTCCCAGCAATTGTAAGTCTCCACACAGCCGGGTCGGCAGCGCTGCTACATATTGTATATTACTAAAATGGTATATTTTCATTTTGTGCTTGAGGATTAAATCATACAAGGTCGAAAATCATAAGTCTTACATACACGATTCATAGAGCAGCGTTTATACGTACGGTCAAATAAAGTTTGTGATATTGCTTTCAATAGGATCATCATTAATCATTATTCATTTATTTGAGTGTTTTCTACTGATTCACCTTGGACCTGAATCCTGATGTTCGCATCGGCTTTCATATATGCAAATCGCAAAGCAAATGCCCCTTGGCACACAAGCCGCCTTGCTTATGTTCCTGGCATAGCGCATACACCGCTTTTCCATCGTGCACAACAGTTCTTATTGTGAGCTTGTGATGAGGTGTGCAGCCGAAGCGCACCGAAGCAGCCGAAGCGCACCGAACCAGCCGAAGCGCACATTAGCTCAGCAGCAGACTGCACTGCAGCCTCAATGTTTTAAGCAGCTTTGCGCCAGGCTGTATTCACGCAAGAGGATGTGTAGGTGGGTAAGGGTTTAATACAACTCGTCTGGAAAATTGATGGATAAAGACCTTTGACTTTCTAGAGGCAATGATGACCTTGCCCGCTGATGGTATTTATATTGCCTTGTTGCTGATAATCCATTAAAAATCATGTTATCAGTCAAACCAACATTTAGGTCATCTCCATTAAATTTCCAGAGAAATTTCACAAAAATGTATGGGAATTTAGACAATCGCTCGGGGTAGCCCATCGGATAAGTATCTTTTCAAAGACGGATGAGTCTGCTGGCTTTGAACTTCAGGATAGTACAGGATACAGATACAGATTATCAGACACTAAGCTCTAGACCTCTTGTGTGACGCATTCCGTTACTTCTCATTCTCTATTTCCCCCCTTTTCTCGCTCGCCGAAGTCAAGAGTACTAATGGGAGAAGGAATAGAAATGCTACATCGCCCACACCCTCCCCCCTCAAATATAACAACACATATTTTCTTGATACATTTTGTCTACTTTGGTGTGTTCGACGCTGTCTGACTCTCCTCACTTATAAGCATCGTTATTCATCCATCTTGCAAGTGAATATTATTCAATTTTAACTTTTCCTCAAATTTAATTTATACAACTATGTCTTCTCAGTCAACGTTCGCTGTCCCTCTACCGCATTTGAGTTTAATCGTTATTCTTATGCTCATAAGAACTGGCCATGGACGATATAGCGGGGCAAGGTGTGGGGAGGGGGGTATACATTATCCAAACTACATTTACTGATAATTTTATAATTACGGATTGACAATCCGATGGTTATGAGCTACAGATATTAGGAATATCGGTGAAAATAACGCTACCGATCGCTGCACGACTCTTCAGCTCAAAAAATCCAACCAGTCATTTCATATACATTTTATGAAGCTTTCTCTGATGGCCTGGTGTGCATAGCTCTAATATCATAAAATATATAATCATATCTTATCGAGTAAATATGTCTAGCAACTTTTAATGATAAATTTTAATATTGCCTTTATTGTTTACATATTTTATTTTATTTGTGTGTCCCTTGGCCGTGTGAGGGGGGGAGGGGTTGCGTTGCGTGTAGGTAATAGGTATTTGTCATATGTTATGTATGCTATCTTCTTGGATTTTCATGAAGATAAGACCCTAAGAAAGCAGAGACAGATGATCGATTCTGGAAAAAATGAGTTCGGGACAAAGGCCAAAATAGCTATATATTAAATAAGATTATAATTCCGTATTACATATACCATGCATACGTCATAAGCTAATGATCAAAATTTGAAAATTAATTGGGAACCGGGGGTGGGAGGGGCGCGCGGGGGGGCGGGGTGGCGGGGGGCGTCTCCAAAAGTTTATATCAAATATCGACTCTACCTCTGGTGTCTCCTTCTTAGAGTATTGAACCACAAGTATCTGATTTCAGATTGGTTCAACTTGTGTGCAGCGATAGCAACCTAACCAAATCTTGGGTGTGCTCTCACTCAAGATACTTATCGGCTGACTACTGGACGAGTTTAAAGCCATAGAGACAGTATTTATGTTGTGATATTAATAAATTGATGGTTATTATCTATGATATGTTGCAGCTGAGTGTAGGCTAAGTAAGAACAGTGACGTCCCTGTCATTAGCTTGAATCTATCTAACATACCTACCTATTCATACAAGAAACTCCAGAGTAAAAATAAACATATTCATCTCCTACATAAATTGTCCAGCCACGTGCTACAGGCTGGAATCCACTCCGGGTTTCCAGCTATGCGTCCTGGATATTAACCCTGCCAGTGAACACAGGCACAGAGTTTCCTTCGTAGCGAGCACCCTTCTCGTCAGCGATGTAGGACATGTAGGTGATGGTGCCGTCAGGGTGGGTGAACTGGTAGCTTCCCGACTTGACCTGCTTGCCAGTCTCAGGCTCGGAACCCGGGTAGAGTCGATGCCTGAGTCATCCATTAAGGAAAAATGCCGTTTGGACGTTCTCCGAATGCTGTATGGATTATAGTGGTTAATTATCTTTTTATATGTATATAACTAAATCTCGATTACTTGCTTATTAGCTCCTTTATTATTATCGTGTGCCTTACCTGGCACATCTCAACTTGACAAATGCAGCAGGGTATACGGTAGGCCAGTATTATTAGGTTCTGTGCTGGTGTGCGATAATTTATGCGCGCGGAAGTAGGCGGGGCGGAAATGGTAGACGGGAAAAGAGAAAAGACCAAGCGATTTATCTTCATTCTGCCTGGGTGTATCCCCCGGGTGGGGATAAGGAAAGCCGCGTTTAAATATTCCTCCTTGGATTGGTGTATCAGTGGAATCATGTGTCTCGAATTCTCTGTATATATGTCACCACAACAAACCCTCTTTACCATCCGTCCCGCCCATGGAAAAGATGAGGTAAGAGTTTTGTAGAGCTAGGTTCACGGCGGCGCGACAGGCGCAGGGTGCACAGGCATGTTAGCAAGCGTGTTTAGAGCAGGAGCCCGAGAGGAAGAAGGATTTGTGTCAGGCACGTTGGGCTCTCGGAGGTACTGAAATAAAATGCATCTTGAGAACGCAACCAAAAGGCGAATACCATGCAAGCCATATATGAATTGAACGACTGCATTTACTTACGTAGTATCCCAGGACCGATCAGGTCGGATAACATGGTCATATTGAAGGATCTGGGCATCCTTCTCGCTCTGGGGCCGGGCCACGGCCACGGCGGCAAGGCACAGGACGATCAGCTGCGAACAAAGACAAAACACACGTCAGAATACGGGTGTAATTAAACAACACAAAAAAAGAAATAGAAAGACAGATAGATGCAGATAGAAATAAACGGTGGAGCTTGTGCGCGCGTTTCTTATGCAGTAATTAAGCATTCTACACATGCCCTTTGACCAGGGCTCCCATCTTAGGTATTAGGTAACCAATCACATATCCTAACATTCTTCGGGTCTATAAAGACAAAGACGGCGAGTGGCTACTTCCATCGACTGATTGTGTATTTTATCGGGAATACACACATTACCTTCAAAGTCTTACAGCATTTACAGCAGGCATGTAGCCAGGATCTTTCTCAAGGAGGAGGGGGAGGGGGGGCAAATAGAAAAATCAAATTTTGCTCCTCAGCCAAATGCTGCTGATCGAGGGGAGGAGGAAGGATCGGATTTTCAGAGAATCCCATTCTATCTAGTGTGAATTTATTTTACACAGAGGAGGGGCATGGCCCTCGTGCCCCCCCTTGGCTACGTCCCTGATTTACAGCAGTTTATCCCATAATATTTGACACAGGCTGAGCGCTGTGTATAACCCTGTCCCTGAAGTGGCCACCTGTTTGTAAACTAACAGCTCAGAAACCAGTCTCCACTCTCCAGACGAGTCAAACCCAGATCCTTACCTGCTTCATGGTGGTCCGCTTTAGAATGGTGTCGCCTGTAGACAGAGGCTGGTCTTTATACCATGAGGGTAGCCCGGTTAGCAAGTGTTGCACTCCTGTTCCAGTTCAGATCTAATGTTCATGCTCTGGACCAGTTTGCGTTGCGTGAAAATCCGTGTACCCATGTGTCAAACGTGTTGCCCAAGACATAAGGCACACAACACAACGTGTACAATTGGACAGCACTCATCCATCTTTTACCCTTCTTACTATGATGTATAGGTACTAATCCGTGCTTGCTCTGGAATTTGTACTCGCCTCAGGTCAATGGTAGGTGTACACCAGTGCCGCTTAGAAATCGCAGATAGATGGCTAATCATGTTTTACGGGGTTGACAGCGGGTGGTGGGAGTCCTCCTCCGGTTCACAGGTTACTAAACTACCGATGCAAAAACTGCTGGGGCCCGAGCTGCCCCGGTCGATGGAGGGCTGAGATGAGGGGGGGCGATGACGATTTCCCATTGCAAATGCCCTTCCTTCCGTTCACCTCCTTCAATTTGCAAACACATGCCTTCGGATGACGAAAATTTCCCCATGGCATGCCCGCAACGTTCACGTAGACTCCGATTAGAACTTGTGTACTCGTTGTTCTCGATGAGAGAATTTCCATGGCCAATGCCTTCCGTTAACTAACTCGATTCAAACTTCTTGGGTGAAGAAATTCCCATGGCAATGCTCAGTAGCGTTCACTAAACTCGATTGCAAACGTGCTCGACTGACGAATTTCTTCCATGGCAATGCCTCACCGTTAACTAACTCATTGCAAACAGCTCGATGACAGATTCCCATGGCAATGCCCATCCGTTCACTGACCGATTAGAAACTGCTCATGACAATTTTCCCAGGCAATGCCCTCGGCGTTACCTAGACTGCGATGAAAACTTCTTGATGACGATTTCCCATGGCAATGCCCTCGTTCACTACTCGATTGCAAACTGCCTCGATGAAACTTTTTGAAATTTAGCCCCCCATGCCCAGGTTCTGGATCCGCCAGTGGTGGTGGAGTCCTCCAGTTATGACAGCAGCTGTGTCAGCTGTCTGACGGTTGGTGTAATAACTATTGACGCAACACAGTTTTCAGCCAAACGTCGTCAGTAGGTGTTTTCCACAGAACGATGATCTTATTACTACCAGGTACGACGACCTCAAGTGGGACCTAAACTGTTACGTTTGATTATTGGCATCTTTGTCTTTGATTTTAGCATATTTTTGAACCCACTGACATAAAAACATAGCACAAAACATATAACAGTAAAATGCAAACCCAAAAATGGAGGAAAAAAGCCTGGCTACGACAAAGCCTGGAATCTCAATGTTATATCTAAATGCATCTAGTTGATAATTCAACACATGTGTCGAAGCTTTCGCTGTTAAAAAGTCACGTCTTAAAAATAAGTCATTTACAACACTTTGGATTGACCATTGCTGCACTAGCAATAAACCATTGATACATATGGCGTTTCATCATTCAATACCGATCTGTGACATCTTCACATAAAAAATGACACCACCACCACCGGTATGCTGCGTCTGTAGACTTAAATCTCCAGTGGCGCGGACAACTGCACCAATCGACGGGTCGCTGCGGTTGAGGGTGGGGAGGGAAGGACAGGGCAGCACTTCGTTTCAGAGCGGAACTGACCAGCCTGGCCCGTCATTGGCCACGCCCTCGGTGTCCCGCCTCCGCTATCGGCGTGCTGATTTTGATCGAGATCTGTATTCCGTTGGTTTGCCACTAACCTGGGCAATAGCTATGAGTAACTGGCCCATGCCAGATGTTGTGTGTGTGTGTCACGCAGGCAGACTGATCTGGCGCTTGCATATTACGTAAGGAGCTCGCACATGTGACAGAGGTATGGAGAGGCACGGTCGAGACGACGGCGGAAGTGGGAATCCATTGTGGCGGTGATTCTGTTATTGTTCGGTTCCTCTATTTCTACTGGAAAGCACAAGAGTGTTTTATATAGTTTGACTTGGGCAGAGCAGGTGGATGGAACGGTGTTAATATGTTGTATGGCCCCACCCAAGATTGTTCAAATTTTATCATTGAGGGCAATTCCTATGTTGTGTGCATGGTAAGATTATGGTAAAGTGTAAAAATATTTCAAGGATTTAAACACTCATCAGGAGGCAGTTGCCTTCCACAGTTCTGGATAATGTATTAAAAAAGTTAGTCTGTGCACATGTTCGAAGGGGGGCGGGAACGAAGGGAATTGCTATTCGTGAGTCGGGATGTGGAGGAACGGTGCAGTTGGGTCGGGACAGATTTTTGCTCGTGATAAATTTGGAAGTGGGAAGTCCTGATAGGGGTTAAAACTATGCGGGGGGAGATCTAAGGGGTTTTTCCCGACGCACGGTGCGTCATTTGCACACGTCAAAGGGGGTGGCGCAAATTGTTGGCTTGAGCAGTGGCAGTGCCAAGTAGAGGTAAGATTTACTACTACTATATAGAGCGCAAAAAATCGACATAGTTATTCCCATACGCTTACTACATATAGGTTATTATTTTTCGCAAAAATATTAGTTATGGATGACTTAAACATACGGATGGCCATGGAAA
The DNA here is from genome assembly GCA_014673585.1 of Semibalanus balanoides. NCBI lineage: Eukaryota > Metazoa > Arthropoda > Thecostraca > Balanomorpha > Balanidae > Semibalanus > Semibalanus balanoides. Next base: position 6,576 of record VOPJ01016541.1, read on the forward strand.
ATTCCGGTTCGGGCGGGCAGTTTTGGCAATAAAGAGTTTAGTTTGAACGGGAGGCATTGAAAACATGATGATAATCTAGAATTGTCTTTTGATACAACATCGTACACGTACACGTGTTAAGTATGTGCTGCCTCGCTCAGTAAGTCAACGTTATCTCAGAGATTAGACCGATCATCATATCATGATGCACCATAGGGCCATATGTGAGCGCGTAGTGGTGCAAATTCATCCTCTCTCAGCTTCTCTTTGGCTTTCCGAAACAATTCGCAGTTTATTCGGGGGTCTGTAAGGAGGGGCAAATTGGCCATGGAACTATCGTCATCGAGGCTGTTGCAATTGGATGTAGTGAACGGAGGATTTCATGGAATTCGTCATCGAGGAGTTTGCAATGCGGCTCTCGCTCCGGCTCCGCAAAGCCTAAAATGCCGTGTCCGTCCTGCACATTCTTTCCGCCACAACACACCATTTCTCTCCTCTCTGACCTGCGAAAATGTACCTAGCTTTCTCTAAATCCTGCTAAAACCCACCCAATCCCTCTTTCCTGCCAGTCGAAATTATCTCATCCCTCTGATAAGCTGACCTAAATCCGCCATGCCTGCCCATTTTTCGGTCTGCCGAAATGCCATGCACGAGACACGACCCTCTCCCAGGTCTACCGAAATGCGTGCTGTCTCTGGCCCAGCAAGCATACACTCAGTCCTCCTTTTCGGTCTGTTTCTCCACTTCATTAGCACGATCGTCGCAAGGACGCTTCTTGGTTCAAAAGTCAGAAGTGCCTCAGTTCTTAAAGACACCATGATCGCATGGCCTTCTTCCGGCTCTCGAGGCAGCTCCGCGTAAATAGTTCGGAACCTTTATATCAGACAACTTGTAATCTGGTGCGTTACTGCGCTGCCAACAGGGAGCCTGGGTGACAGGCCTCCGTCGGGATCGCTTCCGGCCGGTGTTCGTCCCCCCCACCCCCACCGGAGTCAAAAGGGCACCGTCACTGGCCGAAGGGATGTCGTCACTGGTCGGAAGAGCGCCGTCACCGGCAGGATATATTGTTGCCAGAATTCGGATCCCCGGAGGATTCTTCGACATTCTTTAAAAGTCGATTCCAAGATCTTGGCGGAATAGGATATGAGATCAAAATCCCTGAGGGAGGAACCCGAGACCCGTTATTTTATCCGCCCACATGTCTGACTGCAGTTATGCCGACATATAAATACTAGTAAGCGACACTTTCTTGTAAAAGACGTCCTGGAAATAATCGAACACCTGCAAAATTATCCTAAAATATTTGTTCAGGTCTGTTTCCACCGAAAAGAATAACACATAGGCGCTTCAGAACATGTATCATACGGATTAATTCAAAGCTAACAAAACCACGATGATCAGATATGTGTTGATGTCCCAGGATTGCGGCAGTGCTTAGCGTGGGATGGTGGCCTAGTGACAGCTAGGTGCCGCCTTCCGCACGGTATTCGATCACACCTGATACATGCCTCATCAGTCCGCGCTCACAGAGGGACGCCGCTGATCCCACCCACAGGATCAACATGCAGGTTCGCGGGTTTTTACATGTATTAACGCGGCGGACAGGTTTGAAGCGAGGCACGTATCCAGATCATCGTCACCATCACGTGATGCTGCGGGTATAAAAGCCGGCCTCGTTCTACAGACGGCACCATTCTGAAGCGGACGGACAAACTGGCAGACATGAGCTCGTGCAGCCCAGGGTTGGAGAGACGTCGGGCAGAGCATGTGCCGGTGGATATCGTTTTGTTCTGTGCTGCGGAGGGCCCCACGGAGGCCTGCGAAGGGCCCACGGAATGGCCCTGGCGGCAGGGACCCACGGGGGGCCCTGCGGAGGGCCGTGGTCGGCCCGGGACAGGATGCAGCTGGACGGAGGAGATATCATTCCCGACGTCCTGGACAGGCCTTCCAGTTCACTAGCGGAGCTGAACACCGGTGTGGTCGTCAGAATGTGATGACAATCTCGGTAAAGACGTCAGTTATTCTTTTTCCCGTGGTCTGGGGACTTTGCCAGCTATCTTGGTCTCATACTTATTGTTGACAGAACATAGACAGCGACTAGACAGCGACTTCGAAACCGTTTACAGTATCGTGTTCTCTGAATACCTCTGGGATATATTTTTACACTATTTGATTTGTGACTTCCTTTGCAGCTGATCGTCCTGTGCCTTGCCGCCGTGGCCCTGGCCCGGCCCCAGAGTGAGAAGGATGCCCAGACTACCCTCTACGAGCACGAGCTGAGGGAGGACCAGTCCTGGGACACCGCGTAAGTAATGTTTTGGGATACTTGGGCTACATAAAAAAGCTCCTTCACACAATGTTAGATATTTCGCATGAATAATCCAGTCGATTATCCCGTGGTGTTATTTCATTACAATTTTCGGAAAATTGCATGAACCAGCTATATGTAAAACTTAGCAGTGTGTATATTTTTCAATACAAAACGGTACCTTTATGTGCGCTTCTATGCAATCTTTATAAGTTAATAATTTGGATATCGGGGTAACAAATTCCCTTAGTGCACTAAAAGGAATATAGTTGATGTAACTATACACATTTTGAACATACGGCAAAGCAACAATTTCTCAAAACTTCTATGAGTGTTGAGAATAATATTATCTGTAGAAAACATTATATCCCTAGTGTATATAGTATGTCTTTCAATCCGTTCTTCACCTTGGCAGTGTTGAGACGTCGAACGGTATCAGCCTGGAGGACTCTGGCATCACCTACCCTGGGCCGAGCCTGAGACTGGCAACAGGTCAAGTGGGCAAGCTCGAGTTCACCCACCGAGGCACCATCTCATATATTCTTACTCTCTGACGAGAACGGTAATCGCCCTGAGGCGAAGGTATTCCAAATTCAGCTGGCCGTGTCGTATTCAGGATGCTACTAGATAACCGACAATCTCTGATTATAATGCTGTGGTCCGTGGTAAGCATGATATTTTGATGGCGACAAAATATGGGCGAAATAATATTCATCTGCTGCCTGCCCAGTGTACACCATCGACTGATGTCAATGTCTGCTCCAAACTGCTTCAAAGATCTGTTTCATTTTCATCGTTTGAACCAGTGGTTTTCGTCACCATTAACTGTTGGTCTGATCTGTCCTTTGTATCAGTTGCATCGTCTGCTGCACACTGTTCATTATTTACTGTTTTCATCTGTACACATCACTGTCTGGTGTCTTCAATATACAGTGTATATTACCTTAAAGCCGTGCAGATTTAAGGTTTTCACGAGTAGGGGCGTAACCACGAGCTCAAAATGACTGGGTCCGGTTCACTGGCCGAACACAAACGCTTAAAGGAAATAGCTCCTTGGTTTGGTTTTTCCAACACGATTTTGTTATATTTTGAAAATAAAACTTCTTTCAAAATTGTAAAATAGCCATACATCGGCCATTCAGGACAAAGGGCGTACATTATCTAATTTTATCAAAACATATACGTTGCTCTTGCAACATCAACGAAAGAATGAATGCTCAGCCATCAGATTTCGAAGTATCCGGTAGACTACTGTATAGTCCCTCTGCCCAGGTGTTTAGGCTCACTTCTTGAGCATTATTTTATGGACCATTTCCTTGACCAAAAGTCAATAACTTTCCTTGAAAACATGTGCAGTTCCGGAGTGTTTGAATGTTCAGGAGCATATGCAAAGTTGTTTCTAGTGACAGTTGTGGCGTCTGCAGAGATTTTGAATCTGATTGACTTTTCAGAGGTCAACGGAGGTCACTGACCTCCGATGACCTCAGATGTCTTTTTTCGTCTTCTGGCCGTTTCTAGTACAGTTTGTGACGCTGATTTCAATAATATAATCCATACAACATGATTTTATGTTCCACTGGGTCATCCGCTGCAAAAGGTCAACTGAGGTCACTGACCTCAGATGACCTGACATGACCTTTTTTGAATTTGGCCGTTATTGGGTCATTTTGTAATGCTGATTTCAAATTTGGCGTCTATTTAGCATTATGAGATGTTCTTTTGCGATTTTAGCTCGATAAGTTCCCATTTTTTAAACATATTTATGATTTGACGACATTTTTGCTTTGACATGGCCTCAGAGGTCACCTATTAACCCCGGACATTAAAATCAGATGGCAATGGCTTCCTCTTGTCAATTAGGGTCTAGCTCAATTAGGGGCTAAGCGCCAGGGGGTCGTACCCCACCTCCCCTACACGGTCACGCAGTGATCTGGTTCTACACGGGCGAGGGTTAATTCTGTCCTAAAATGCCCCCTCCCCAATATAGCGAGTGTATAATTTTGGTGGCAAGTTTTCTACGTTTAATATTTAATTTGTCCTTTTATTTTTACTAATATTTTTATACAGCTGCACAGGCGCGGATCAATATTTCGGTCAAGGGCGGGGGCTAGTGCCCTGGATCTACGCCTGGCATCATTGGGAGCCGATGGGCTGTCGCGTCTCCCTAATGCCGATGGCTTTGCCCACATCAAAGCCTCCTGTTGTTATAGTTGCGCTCATGCCGGAGTGCCCCGGGTTCTGCTTCCACCGAGTCACCCGATAATTGGACTGCCTCTACCCGGCGAGACTCTTGGGAAAGGCCTCGTAAACACAATCCCAGAAAGAAGCGTCTCCTGTCATTGGGCAAAAGACACGTTAGGGGTGAGACAAAAATAAATGAAAAATACATTGTCCGGCTTAGAGGGCACCGGTTCCACTCCATGGGATGGCATTTGGCTCTAGGGGCGTCTAATGTCTGACTTTTAATGGCGCTTTTCCTGGCCCTAGGGTGCGATTTACTTCTAGAAATGCTCACAGGCCCAATACCCAAGGGTGCTTGCACTGTTCGGGGTGCAAATTACATTATGAAAACAAAAACGTATGGTGGCGGCTGGCGCCTTCAGCGCCGGCCAAAAATGGTAATATTTTGGTACCGTGTACGAAATGTTACCAATTTTTACGTACGCGTACGGCGTACGTATAAAAGGCTACCGCCCATGGGGCGCATATTGTCCGGTAAAGGCGCCTTCGGCGCCAAAGGGAGGGGTGATGGAATGACAGGGGTGCTCGTGGAATGTCTCAATGGCCCTGAGGGACGCCTTCGGCCCGGAGAGGCACCTTCGGCGCATGGGGGGAGAGTATGGCTCCCATGGGGAGAGTATGGCCCCCATGGCGGAGGGTATGACCCCCATGGTGGGAGAGTATGGCCCTCCCAGGCCCCTTCCGAATACGCTACTGCATTATGCTGCAGTAAATAACTTCTTAAGCGATTCATGTGTCAGGCTCCCAATGATGCCAGGCGCAGATCCAGGGGGCGCTAACCCCCTTCACTGAGCCGGGTCGCTCCGGAGGGCGTAACATTTTGTGTGTCGCAACCCCCCTGACCGAAATCTTGGATCCACGCCTGGATGCAGCTGTATAAAATATAGTTACAATTAATACAAGCTAAATATAAGACGTAGAAAACTCAGCACTGGAAATTGATACATTCGCTTTTTTGGGGGAGGAGGCATTTTAGGACAGGGTTATAAGGGAGTGTGCCTACTCTTTTGAAATGTCAAATATATTTTTTAATTAGGTAAGAAGTTATTGGTTTGATCATTGGTTATGATAAATTACGTCTGGAGCCCCTTTAGTATACATTTTTACATTATATTCTGTTTTGCATTTGTTTTGTTTCAAAACTATAAACGATCACCCATATACACAGTAACGAAGATGTTACTACAATGGCGCACCAAAGACATAACAACCCATACGAATGTAATATATGAGTTTGTTTATAGTTATCGAGGCTCTGTTCGGCCGCTGCTATCAGCTGCTCACGAGTTTTTTTCTATTGGCCCAGCGCTAACAAATATATGCTAGCGTTGTAAATTTAAGGACAATGATTTCTAGTAGCGAAAGTCTCTGGCCCGAATATTAATAATTTTGTTTCGCCGGATGATCTAGCGAATTTGGATATCTCAGCAACTATAGTGAATCTTGAAGAAAATGAAGTACATGGCTAAATTCAGAGAATATATTCTACAGGACCAATGTCAGCAACTCCACAATGACAATGTGAGTAGGACACACCTTTAAAACGTTTTTGGGTTCGGCCAGTGAACGGACCCAGTCATTTTGAGGCTCGTGGTTTACCGCCCCGCTTGGCTCGTGTGAACCATTAAATTGCAACGCTTTAAAGGTAATATCAACTGTATATTGAGACAAAACGTGATGTGTACAGATGACAGTAATAATGAAAGTGTGGCAGCAGATACGATGCACTGATACATAGGAGGAGATCAGACCAACAGTTAATGGTGGAACGAAAACACTGGTTCAAAGATGAAAATGAAACAGACTTTGAAGCCAGTTTGGAGCAGACTTGACATCAGTCGATGGTGTACACTGGGCAGGCAGCAGATGAATATTATTTCTGCCGATATTTTGTCGCCACCACAAATATCAGTGCTGTACCACGGACCACAGCATATAATCAGAGATTGACGGTGATCTAGTAGGCATCCTGAATATCGACACGGCCAGTGAATTTGGGAATACCTTCGCCCTCAGGGGATAGCCGTTCTTCGTCAAGATGTACGAGATATATGAGATGGTCCGTCCGGGTGGGTGAACTCGTGTGCCCCGACTTGACCTGGTTGCCAGTCTCAGGCTCGGCGCCAGGGTAGGTGATGCCAGAGTCCTCCAGGCTGATACCGTTCGACGTCTCCACACTGTCAAGGAGAAAAACGGATTGAAAAACATGCTATACACTAAGGATACAATGCCTTTCTACAGATAGTTATTATTCTCAACACTGATAGAAGGTTTCAGAAATCGTTGCGTTTGCCGAATGTTCAAAATGTGCAAAGTTATGACAGCCGTTTTCATGATGGATTATTGCGCTGAAAAGATTCTAAATCTTTCTGTAAAATGTTTTCAAATGTTGTAGTACTAGTACGTAAGTTTTGGTTTATGATATATTCCAAGAAATAAATAATCGATTTAGGCGATATTATAACTATTCAAGAGTAACGGAAACATGAAATAAGCTCATAGCAAGTTTATGATACAAAATTAGCGGTTTCTTAAGAACATTATCTGTTTCTTGAGTCCATTCATTCAGTTTAGCATACCGTCATTCTAGTGGCTCAATCTGGTTGCGTCATGGATCACAGGTCGGTCTTTGCATTGTGCAATGTTGCGCTAGAAACGATTCTCTGGCTATTGCATTGAGCGAGTCCATTATGGCGAAAACTGAGGGGGAGTCCATTGAGCGACCAATAGCATGCCAGGCCACATAATGTTTCTGAATCTCTTGAAAAGCTTCAGTCGGTGGAGATCTGGCCTCACAACTAACATATAAGTAATTATCCTGCTAATTACCATCAAACCGCAATTTTGTAACATATCATATTCTTACCAACATATTACAAAATTCCAAGGAACATATCAAAACAAAAATATCATGTAGAAGTTATGTAGTTAAGCAATGGATAGATGCATACTAAAACATTACAAAGCATTTTACAATGTTTTAAAACATTTCGAGCAAAATAATCTATTGTGAAAATGGCTACTAACTATATTAACTTTAGAGCACTAAATGAATTTGTTATTTCGATAGCTGAATTATTAATTTTTAGGGACTGCATAGATGCGCACATAATGTTGTCGTTTTGTATTGAAAAAGATACACACCGCTAAGTTTTACATATAGCTGATTGAAAACAATTTCCCGAAAATTGTAAGGAAATAGCACCACGGGATAATCGACTGGATTATTCATGCGAAATATCTAACATTGTGTGAAGGAGCTTTTTTATGTAGCCCAACTATCCCAAAACATTACTTACGCGGTATCCCAGGACTGGTCCTCCCTCAGCTCGTGCTCGTAGAGGGTAGTCTGGGCATCCTTCTCACTCTGGGGCCGGGCCAGGGCCACGGCGGCAAGGCAAAGCACGATCAGCTGCAAAGGAAATCACAAATTAAATAGTGTACAAATATATCCTAGAGGTATTGAGAGAAAACGATACTGTACAGCAGTTTTGAAGTCGCTGTCTATGTTCTGCCAAAATAATTATAAGACCCAAGATAGCGGCAAAGTCGTCCAGACACGGGAAATAAGAATAAGCTGACGGTCTTCACCGAGATTGTCATCACATCTGACGACCACACCGGTGTTCAGCTCCGCTTGTGAACTGGAAGGTCTGGTGCCAAGACGTCGGATATGATATCTCCTCCGCCAGCTGCATCCTGTCCCGGGCCGACCACGGGCCCTCCGCAGGGCCCTCCGGTTGGGGTTTTTTTCCCCCCTCCCGCAGGGCCCTCCGTGGGTCCCCTTCGCGCAGTGCCTCCGGTGGGTCCCTCCGCAGCAACAGAACAGCGATATCACCGGCCACATGCTCTGCCGACCCCTCCCACCCCGCTGCTTACGAAGCCTTCATGTCGTCAGTTTGTCGTCCGCTTCAGAATGGTGCCGTCTGTAGAACGAGGCCGGCTTTTATACCCGCAGCATCACGTGCTGGTGAGGATGATCTGATTCTGGATACGTGCCTCGCTTCAAACCTGTCCGCCGCGTTAATACATGTAAAAACCCGCGAACCTGCATGTTGATCCTGTAGGTGGGATCAGCACATGACGGGTGGAGTTTCCTATTAAAATGGTGGGGTAACTGCCCTACCAACTTTGTGTTTTGCCCCACAATTTTTTGTCAGATTTTAAGGTTTCTTGACGTTAAAATGGTATTTTTTTGCCTAACCATGCCAAACAGCCAGCCAATATGGCATACTGCCCCACCAATGTTTTCCGAGAAGCTCCACCCATGGACCAGCGGCGCCCCTCTGTGAGCGCGAACTGGTGAGGCATGTATCAGGTGTGATCGGATACCGTGCGGAAGTCGGAATCTAGCTGTCACCAGGCCACAATCCCACGCTAAGCACTGCCGCAATCCTGGGACATCAACACCTATCTGATCATCGTGGTTTTGTTAGCTTTGAATTAATCCGTATGATAGATGTTCTGAAGCACCTATGTGTTGTTCTTTCTGTAGAACCAGACCTGAACAAATATTTTAGGATAATTTTGCAGGTGTTCGATTATTTCCAGACGTCTTTTACAAGAAAGTGTCGCTTACTAGTTTTTTATATGTCGGCATAACTTTAAAGTCAGACATGTGGGCGGATATTAAATAACGGGTCTCGGGTTTCCTCCCTCAGGGATTTTGATCTCATATCCTATTCCGCCAAGATCTTGGAATCGACTTTTAAAGAATGTCGAAGAGATCCAACCGGGGATCCGAGATTCTGGAACAATCATATTATCAAGCAGATTCAATTGGGATCCCGTTTGACTACAAACATATTATTTTGTACATTTATAGTGTTTAGCGATCACAAGTGGCCTCGAGGTCTTTCGGTCAACTGGAATAAAATATGCCTTTCTATGAACGGTCTGACGTGTAGGTCTTGTTTGCATGTTTGCAAGTCATCAGAAAGCAAATTACAGTACATATCTTTGCATCATTAAAAGGGAGTAGTGAGCCTTCTGTTTTGCAATGTAAAACGTATTTTCTTACGGTAAGAACAGCGTCTTTCTCCAGAAGTGCACAGTTTCAATTTGCTCATTTAGGGCACGTACAATGGATTATTATGTATAAATTTTATAGCATCTAGTCGAGTAGGTAGTAGGTACTACTGGACATTTTGGCATTTTATCATTTTAAAATCGTCTGTCCCATACACACGTGCTTTTGAACATATCCAATGCCAAAGTCGACTTTGATAGAAAGGCACATTCACAATAGGCACAAGATTGGCACATTCGCACGTGAATTATGAACTAGTGGCACGAGCATAACGGATTATCATTTTTGTAAGACAGTTTTGAGGCAAAACTAGCAATAGCTAAGCAGCATCCAGCCAATCCAGCTATAGCGATGGCTCCGTTCTCTCCTCGCCGAGCTCAGCGTAAAGCTGGAAAATGAACATCGCTGGACACAAGACTCAAGCCCTTGTTCTCTCGCAGTGGGGACAGGACGCCAAGGACTTCAGAATCAGAGTGCGGGTGCGATGGTGGAAGGCAGCCCCTTCTTAAAGCTCCTCGGCGTGACGCTAGACCGACTACTGCACTTCGGCGAGCACTGTGCGACCCTGCGGCCGCAAGGTCAAGCCGCGAACTCGCCCACCTGCGACAGCTCACCGGCCGGAACTGGGGACTCGGGAAGGCACAATGCTGCGTACGCGTGGCTAACGGGTCCGTCAGGGGCGCGCTGGAGCACTGCGCTGCTGCATGGATGCCCGGCAGCGTCCCCGTCACACCTCGGAGACCGTCGACCGGGAGGCTGCGCGCGGCGCTCGGGTAAATCACCGGATGCCCCGTCGTCAACCCCGGTAGCCGAGCTGATGCGGAGGCAGGTCTGCTTCCGTCGGGGTCCGCCGGGGTGGCATCGCCGTCCGGATGCTCGCTCGCTGCGTCTCTCCCGCCCGGGGGATCCGCTTGTCGGACGGTAGGAGAGGCGTGCTCGCCCTCCCGGCTGGCTGAACGTCACAGGCTGGAGACCGAGGGGCAGCAAGGCGGTTCGCTTCGGCGGAGCGGCCGAACAACCCCCTTTCGAGGCGCGGCTGTGCGTGACTTGCCGCCATGGAGAGACCCGACCGATATATCTTTCGGTCTTGACGTTGAAGACTGTGGTGGGCGGGGCGTCCCAGACCGGGTGCGCAGGGCGGCGGCAGAGAAGTGCCTTGCCGCCCTCCTGCCTGACGCCACATGGATTTGGACTGACGGCTCGGCGGAGGCTGGGGTGGCGCGTGGCGGGGGCGGAGCCGTGATCTGCTTGCCGAGCGGCGAGGAGCACGAGGTCCGTGTTCCGGCGGGCTCGATGTGCCTCCAGCACAAGACGGAGCTCATGCGCCCTGCGGGTGGCTTTACGGACGCGGTTGAGCTGGAGGCTGACTCCCGGACGGTGGTGATCTGCGCCGACTCCCAGGCGGCGCTGCCTCTGCTGGGTGGGGTCCGGCCGCTCAGGGTTCGGTCCTTGGACCTGAAATATGGTCCAGCCCTGTGAGGCCTCCCGTGGTGGCGCCGGCTGTACAACTGCGTGGTGCCATCTCATTGGCGGACTGCCCGGTAATGAGCGGGCGGATGTCCTCGCCGGGGAGGCGTCGGCTCTGCGCAGGTGGACAACCCCTACCGATGTCCGCACCGCTTTGAAGACTGTAGTCCCGCGCTGCCACTACCGCTGGAAGTTGGACCGCCGCTGGTCTCTTTCCAGGTCCATCATGTGAGACCGACTACGACGCCTTGTCCCCGTGACGACCGAGACGCTTGCGATCACGTTCATCAGTTGCGCGCCCGGTCTGGGGCGGGCAGAATCGTAAATCTTCCATCGGATCGGCCGCCGGCCGACCCCGGGTGTTGAGCAAAGTGTAAGCAACAGGGGCCTGCCGGCCTCCTCTGCAATCGTCTGCAGAGAGGAAGGCGGACACCCCGGAGCACGGCTCCTCCGGTGCCCATGTCTGGCCGGGGCCGTCTCCGCCTTGGTACCATTACCTTGGGCACCTGACAGACTGCGAGATGCGGACGTCGTCGCGGCCTTGGCGCGCGGTTCCGCCACAAGGAGGCCCCTCCGGGGCTATGGCGCGGCCCTCACTAGGCTGCGCCCAGGAGGACAACAAAACAACAACACAACAGCTTGCAAACGAGCGTCGGATTTCATCAGTCATCAGTCGCCTACGCCCCCCTCCCTGCCCGCCAAGGACCCAGACCTCTTGCTTTTGACTACTGTTTAGAACGTCACTATGGCCGACCTACGGAAGACACCAACAGCATCACTGAGAGACCTGAAGGGCGAAGGCGATCGTGGAGGCCCTTGCTGAGGGAGTCAAGGAGGAAGAAGTGAGCTGAGCTGTGCGGCACCTGCACTGCCGGGCAAAGGCCTGTGTGCAATTTCAGGGGTCTCCCTTCGAGTTTCAGCAGACCATACTGAGGAAGCAGTTCGGTGGAAATGAGCAAACAACATAGTTCGTCATCGGCCCATAAGCCCCATGCCCAGCCCAGCCCAGGCCCATGAACACCAAGCCCATGTCCAAGCTCAAGTCAAATCAATAATATTAAGGCCCATGCTCGGCCCGGCCATTCAGATCAAGCATATGATTTTTTTTTCTCACAAGTTTTGCAATAATTATCCTAGCATATTTACCTGTATAGTGACATAGTGTATACTATTAATGAGAAACAATATCACTCACGTGTGTGTTGCTGTGGCAGTAAAATGCTGGATATATATATATATATATATATATATATATATATATATATATGCATATCCAGCAGATGGTGGTAATGTAACACGCCTTGCTTACGTTCCTGGTGAGGCAACGGTGTAAAGTCCTGCTCAGGTCAATGGTAAAGTCCCGGTGCAATATTACCTTTATCGCTGGTGAGAGCGCAGTGTAACTGAGAACTGTGTGATACAAATGTAAAAATGGAATACAAATGTAAGGTTGTATGCAGACTTGCGCTCGGCGGAAACCGCGGAATCAATTCGGCCTTGGCTTGCTCCCGTCGGGGCATCAATCCGTCGCGTCCCGTTACCGGTCGGGCTCACCGTGAGTTCGCCGCTGTCCCGCGCTTCAGCCGAGGTGATGCAAGTTTGGTAGGTAAACTAGAATGTGGCTCGTTTATGAACACAACTTACATCTCAGCTGAGGTGTGGGGCGAGCCCCGATCGTTTCCTTAACCCGAGGGGCTGAGGCCGTGGCGGTGGCGAGCCCCGATCGTTTCCTTGAACCCGAGGGGCTGAGGCCGTGGCGAGCCCCGATCGTTTCCTTTATAACCCGAGGGGCTGAGGCCGTGGCGGTAGCGAGCCCCGATCGTGTTTCCTTAACCCGAGGGGCTGAGGCCGTGGCGGGAGTGAGTCATCAGTCAGGCCCGTTGATTCCGCCGAGCACAAGTCTGGTTGCATGAGGGACGACTGACGAATTACTGTGCATGAGACAAACGATGTGCGACAATATTCAACCTGAGGTCATGCACGAATATATCTGAGAATCTGAGAATCTGAGAATCTGAGTACTTACGTCGGTAAAGGTTAGTTTCGCCTTAGTTTGCGTGAGTTTTAACTTAGCATTGCATAAGTATTACCTTAGTAACGCTTAGTTTTGCCATGGATGTGAAATACTTCTACATGGTTTTGCTAGTAAGGGTTAGTAAACTGTAGTAAGGGGCCTGAGTGTTACTGTCGTGATTTATGACAACTCACGTAAATACTCAGGCAAAACTCCTGCTTGCATGAGTTTTGTCTTGCTATTAACATTCCATGATAAATCTGTCAGAAAGGTGAGTAATGCTGTCGTCAGTTATGACAGCAATTCCGCCCCTCTCCGCCAGACGCCAAGTACAGTCTCTGGCAAAGGGCCGCCGTGCAGCCGGGCGGCTGAGCGGATATTAACGAGGCGTTGTGATCAGGTACTACGTGCCAGAGAGTGGCGGCGAACTACCGCGAAGCTGTTTCGAGGGAACGAAACTTTGTTTTCTAAAAAGGGTTAACTTTCCTGTGTCGAGACTACTTAACGTTGTGAGTTTATTCTTCAGCCAAAATTCATTTTTCGATATGCTCTACAAATCTGCTATCTCAGTTCAAAACCCCATGTTAAAAAGGTGAACTATTCTCTTTAACCCTAATTACTGGTCGGGGGGGGGGGGCGAATCGGGCCCTGAGGTTTTTCTCGCGTACGGGTCTTCATACATTAACTACAGAATCTTCAAACTTCCTGGCTTTTCTAAACATTTCAGTTGCGCATCGGAATGGTGTAACTTTTCCAAATTGAATCATTAGCGGGGGTCCAGACATTTTTTTAGGGGGGCGTGTTGGGCCGTTTTGCACACAAAAATTCTGTTGCATGGTTAAAGCACTCCATGGAGAGTGTGTTTGAAGAGAAGTGTTAAGCAAAACAGATCATCGTAAAATAATTGATTATTTCTTTCAGATGGCTATACTCGAATTTCAAAATTTTGACCAATTTTGAATCCAAAATTTCTGAAAAAACTTATTTTTTTTTCACAAATTGAGCAATTTTTTTTATTTTCGACGACGTTAAAAAAACAGATTGTAATGTGAGCAGAAAAACATGCCAAATAATATTGTTGTTGAAAGTTTCAGGTGACATCTAAATATTTGATGACCTTGATGTCAGGGTCAAATGCTAACCTTCCAATATAAGGTATATGATGAAAAAGAAAAACGAGGGTTTTAATGCATTGGCATAGCATCCAACTATTTCAGTACATGATCTTAGGTCCCTTCTTGATGAAAAGGATGAATTTTAGTCAGTGACCTTTTGAAAGGTCATTCAAGGTCACCAAACCTTTTTATTCAATTAACTCGGTGACAAGAACATCATAGAAGCCCTCACAATGGTCGACAAAATGTTTGTCTCGTCAAATACGCGTCTTTTGATTATGCATTTTGACCGACTTTACGTACCTTGAACCTTGAACCTTTGACTTGACCCCGGGTCAAATTTTCGAGATTGACAAAGTTGAATCATGATTCGACGAAATGACAGAACACGATGATTACCAAATAAGTGCTGTAAATATACTTTAGATAAACAAGTTATTAATAAACGAACAACCATTTGCTGAAAAACATGGTTTTTTTTAACATTTGTTGACCTCTACAGTTCAAAAACCATTGACTGAGGTCCAATTTCTGATCCTTTAGTCCCGTGAAAGACATTAAATAAAGCTTTAGCAGTGATTTTTTTTCGGATTCCTCCTAGCTGCCATAGTTTCCTCCGAGATAATGCAGGTTTCCTTGCAAATATTCTGTTTCGACAAAAATAATTTTTGTGATCGTCAATTTGACCTTGAAGATAATGACCCAAAGGTCACCCTAACATTTAACAAATAGAGTTCATCTGTCGACTTTCAGTCACACACAGAGTTTCATGTTTCTAGCTCTTATGGCGACGGAAAGATCTGAAGGGGGCCGAATGACCCCCCGACAGATTCGTATACTTTTCATCCCTCCAGAATAGGGTTAAGCGAAGAGGCTAGTACCTTAGGAGACATTAAGCTAGTCAAATATATATATATATAATATATATATATTATATATATATATATATATTATAATATTGTTTCAAATTTGGTTTGGGGTCATCGACCATACTTGGTTCTCTAATATAGATAGGTATCTTTCGGTTTGTGTAATAAGTTTTGATAATTTTCTCTTTTATGGATTACGAAAAACGATCACAAAATCACAATTTTCAAAGAATTTTAAAAAAAGTCGGGGAAGATTTAATAATGGGGCTAAATATAAATATTACCTAGTGCATGGGCCGGGTAAATAAATTTGCATGACCAAGGTGGTTCTTCATTTTTGAGCAACAGTTATATTCATTTTTTTTTATTCTTCTCAGTATCATTTTTTTTCGCGTCATATTATTGACTAGGTTCCTTTCCAAATTGGAAATGCCAATTTTTACTTGGCTTGACCTCGAATGAAAGTTGGAAGAAGCCATGGAAGTGAGTCGACAAAGTTGTTTAAAAACGTCAGTTAGGTTTATCAACACACCTCTCTTACGACGCATCTGGGTAAAAGAATGCATTTTTGCCCTAGTGAATTTGTCTATTTACCATATGCCCGAGATATCCCATTACCGTTAGCACGGGTGAGGGCGGTATAAATTTCAGCTCAAAATGTATTTGATTGGGAATACATTTCCTGCACCGGGCCGAAATGTTTTTCCAAAATCTCGTGCAAATAGTATAAAGAGTGGAAAAATGACTTACTGAACTAGATTTAAGAAAAGAGTGAAAAGATTATAATTAAGTAAAAGAGTGATTTGGCATGATCTCTCTGATTTTCTACAATATTCCAACTCGTCGCCCGAGGCTGAACCACAAGTATGGTGGAAAATATGGGCTTCATTTGGTCAAGCACAGCGCATAATGTAAATTTCAATATCAAACATTGGGCCGGAATAATTATTTGGGAGCACTCGGTCGTGTTGAGATTATCCGCCCTCGACCTTCGGTCTTTGGCGGAATATTCAGCTCGGACCTCGGTCCCAAATAATTGTTTTCCCGGCCCCGTGTGGCATTATATAATACCAGATATTCCCACGCTTCCCAGGCCAATTTATTTTGATTTACCAGGCATGTTGTTAACTTCTAAAGTGTTGCATCACATTGGGAGACAACGCATAACAACCGCATGTTTGGCTCCCAGTCCCGAACCAATACGGGAGTTTTACTTGTATGAGGAAATGCAGTCTGTATGTAAGATACTTTTTCTGGAAAAATATGTGATCTCCTACCAATCACTACTTCGACTCGGCTGCTGCTCACGACGTGCCACCTAATTATTCTGGATTATATTGCTCAATCTATCTTTTGCTTCTCCTCTGCATACTAACTGGTTTTTATCACGATCAGATTATCAACCCTGGATGGAATGTCACGGCCACAGGCAATGCTGCAGATATAAAGGCCAGGTGTCCAGTTTGCAGAGGGCATCATTACAGCAACAGGATCAACATGAAGCTCGTAAGAATTCCAAGCTTCTCGGGCTAACGATTTCTGGTTCTGGTGCAGTGCATATACCTATACGTGTTTCAGTATCAGCATGTTAGTGTTTAGACACATTTCAAATAATAAATTTTATCATTGAACACTAAATCTTCAATTAATGACTTCCAACTTTTTATATCTGGTACTTTCCTTAATGGATACAATTTCTACCGATATGTTAATGTTTGTCTTAGAGTCACATTTAGAGTGCAGCTGATTAGCCAACATAAGCCTAGTGGTAACATATTATTTGTATTGCTATTGTACATAAAACACACGTGTACATATTCAAAACTGATGGCTTGCCGTTGTTTGCAGCTGATCGTGCTGTGCCTTGCCGCCGTGGCCCTGGCCCGGCCCCAGAGTGAGAAGGATGCCCAGACTACCCTCTACGAGCACGAGCTGAGGGAGGACCAGTCCTGGGACACCGCGTAAGTAACGATGTCCATAATTTTATCCTATGTAAAAAGAAGATAGCATAAAGTAAGACAAAAAATATATTTTTAAGGTACAGAAGAAGGGCTTGATACGATTAGTAGGTACGCAATTCGTGAGTATTTTAATGAAGGCAAGGAGATTGTCCCTTGAATTAATTGTGCATACTTGTTCCTTTTCTGCTTAAGTTTTTGCATACTACATGCTTGAATATTGTGTATTATCGTGACGACGATTTTGTTTTTGCATTTTATTTTAGAATGAACTAAACAAATGCTGCTAATTTTGCATTGCTTTATTTAATTAGGTTCTTAGGGCGTTCCATGTAAACCGCGAAATAACTTCTGGAATTGCAGTAATCCATCAGTCGCTGGGAATATCAAGTAAGAGTGCAGTGTTTTAAAATTTACCTTGACTTTCCAGTTGTGCTCAAACATTATGAGCATTAACCCTCGCCGAGGGTAGGGCAAGATCACTGCGTGTCCGGGTAGGTGAAGGCCCCCCTAGGCGTTTCGCCCCTAATTGAGCTAGAGTTTCGATTAAAAGACGAGCGTGTTTCTTGTGACGAGAGAAAGCCATCGACGCAAAACATCAAGGTCCTGGGTTAATCGTTGACTTTTGAGGTTAGGTCAATGACCCAAATGTCACAAATCGTAAATGCGTGACAATTGAATACTGATCGAGCCAAAATGGTAAAGGAGCATATTAATATACATATTACATGCCAAACAGGAAATAAGCGTCACAAAATGACCTAAAAACGATAAAATTATAAAAGGTCATGTCAGGTCATCTAAAGTCAGTGAACTCGGTTGACCTGTGGAAGCGCGTGACCCCAGTGGAATATATAATTGTGTAAAATGGATCACATATTTGAAATCAGCGTTACAAACTGTCAAAGAAACGGCCAGAACCCCCAAAATGTCATCTGAGGTCATCGGAGGTTAGTGACCTCGGTTGACCTCAGAAAAGGTCAGTCGAAGTCACAATCTCAGCGGAAGCCACAACTGTCACCTGGAAACACCTTTGCATATGCTCCTGAACAACAAACACTCGGAAACTGAGCATGTAACAATGATCGATGCTGCGGAACGACAGCTGTGCCTGACATGACCTTGAGAAACAGGTCATAGGTCAGGTCATGAAAATTGAAAGTTCAAATTTTTTAGAGTATGTGTCTTTTTTTCTAAAAAAAGGTAAGGAAAGTTTCATGGTGATCGGTTGATAACTACGTGAGTTTTTTATTTGTTGAAAAACCGAGGGGAGGTGGCAACCACCCTACCCGGGCGAGAGTTAATTAAGCAACGTATGTGTGACTACGAAATATGTAAAGTGTGAAGTTAACGTAATTGAGAACAAGTAGACATATCTTATCAATTGCGAATACTCATTCATCACATTTGGCAGTGTGGAGGAACGTCGACGGTATCAGCCTTGGAGGATCTCTCATGGCATTCACCTACCTGGCGCCGAGCCTGAGACTGGCACACCAGGGTCAAGTCGGAGCATTGCTACGAGCGAGTTCACCCACCCGGACGGCACCATCTCATATATCTCGTACATCGCTGACGAGAACGGCTATCGTCCTGAGGGCGAAGCTATCCCTGTCTTCACTGGCCGTGTCGATATTCAGGATGCCTAGATCACCGACAATCTCTGACATCAGCTGTGCCGTCCGCTGCGAACTGTTCATGATTTACTGAACTTTCATCTGTATGCATAAGTTACTGTTTTTACTGTTTACATCTGTACTTACCTATTGTTTTCATATGTACACACTGTGTTCATCTGTACATGACAATTTTGTCATATGTCATAATAAACAGTGTATAATACCTCAAAACAGTGCAGTTTTACAGCTTACACAAGAAGAAAATCAAAACGGCATCTTCTGCGACACTGGCGCATCCAGACTCTCTCCGTGTGGGGAGGGGGGTAGGGTGGGCGGCATCTTTTTGGAGCAGAATGGTACCCTTTTTTTCCTCTCTGGATCTGAGCCGGTCACCATGTTTTGGCATTTGAGCTAAAACATTTTTTTCGGGACAAAATCACTTTTTTGTGATTTTTTTTAATAACAAAATAGATAAAAAACAATCAGAGAAAAAAAACGTCAAACGCGATATTTTGCATCATATACACATATAAGTAATAATAACGTTTATCTCATACCAACCGCAGGAGCTTCACCGAGACTTCTTGACTGGGGGGCTGGCGGAAGTGACGAAAAGATGTAACCCCATTTTTATCAGTGTATTTAAAGGGATTATACGGGGTTTTCCCAGAATAATTGAGTTACATAGTAAAACGTACTTATCAAGTGGTAGAAGGCCCACGGTTACCGCACTTTTTTTTCTGGAAAATGCATCTTCTTTTACTGTAAGGACGTTTCAAAGTGCTGTGATGCTCACCGCGGTACTTTTTTGCAGTACCTTGCTGAGGTAAGACAGCCGTCTCTGACCACGCCCGGAGCCACCCGGACAAGGATAGAGTTATTAAAAAGTGGCTGGACACGTAATCCCGATCAAGTACTCGTATCAAGATAAGTCTGAAAAAGTCAAAGTTTCAAACGCCTGATAATTGCCTTGAAATAATGGATTAATGAGCAACGAGTCACTCTCATATGTCTTTAAACGTGTTTTAAAGCACATAATGCAAAAGAGTGCATTTCCCTTTCAGGACGGAAACCCCGTATAATCCCCTTTAAGCTTGCAACATTTTTGATGCGCGATCTTCAAATGTTAAAGTAAGCACTTACATTGTCCGTTTTCACGATGACTTATTTTGCGGCGAAATTTGTTTTACAAACATTTTAAAATGTTTTAAAATATTTAAGTAGAGCCGTCCTTCACGATGGAAATAAATTTTGTGAGAAATATTTTACCCTCCCCTACGGCCCGTAAGCGGCGAGGGTTAACCACATTTTTTTCTTATCGCAAATTAGTCCCACGTGAAAGCGGCTTACTACTCAGAACATTTTAAAAACATTTTAAATTCTCGCAAAATAATCCATCGTGAAAACGGTACATTATTTAGCTTAAGCGCGCAATTTTTTTTCAAAGTTTGGGCCTGATAAAACGACTTGTAGATGATAATTTAGCCTAAAAATGTTTATACACTACATTCAGAGATATAACGAACCGAAGTCAATGACGATGGGTTCGTTATGATGATGACCACCGATGTGACGCCGCGAGGTGGCGTGATAATTTTGATTTTAGGTAGTGAAAAACGACATTTTCATAATGGAACCAGACCGTAGTTGGTGCCAATCCTCATGTAAACATTTTCCTGGTTGCCCACGCCCAGCTCGGTATGATGACACATATTGAAATGAAGATAGTTTTCATACACATAAGCCTCGGGTAGGCAGGGGCGCCAGAACCTTCCAAAAGCTGGGGGGGGAGGCATTCTGAAGTCGATTCTTTCCATGCAACGCCATGGCGTAATGTTAAAATCTGACAATGTTGGTGGGCGGCTGCCTCTCCCTGCCCNGCCGGGGGACGCAGGCGAGACAAGGCGGACAGGAGGATGATTAGGGGCGGGGGACCGGCCGGGGGACGCAGGCGTGGGGCGGAGACGGGAGATAGCAAAAATGGTAGACGGATGATAGGGAGGTGATGACTGATTATACATACATGAATAACATTGAGAAGAGAGAAGAGAGGCTTACGAAGGATATGAGCAAGATAGGTAAAGGGGGAATGATAATCAGTGGGAACTGGGAAAGGTTGAAAGGAAAGAAAATAGGAGAAAAAACAAAGGAGGTGAAACAAACGGCGAAGGAAATGGTATGAGATACCATTGATTTACTTTTGTAACATTACTGTATTCTGTTGAGGTGTATAGCATGTAATTGCAACAAATCACCCACAAACCGGTTGGTTCTCAGGAGTTTCCCGATGCGGCTTTATCAGCGAGATCGCGCGGAGAGAGCGACGGTGGCGCATCTGGCGGCAGACTTAACACTTCTGGTTATGATGGCTGGCAAGAGGCAGCGCTGGAGACGCCGGTACATGATCACCAGAACGGACTGTGATTTCACCAGAGGGTGCCCGTTGAAGCCGAAATGACACCCTCTGGGATTCGAATGCACCGTGGACATGGAATCAAATGTGTGATGATTCACGGGTTTTCAAGTGATGGCGAGAAGTGCATATATAAGGCATTTTGCGTGGGTCCAGGGTGCATTGGCTATTGTATTTGTTTCGAAAATACAAATGAGAGTCGCACAGACAGAAAAATGAGCCGGCTCATTTGTTTGATGCGAATTGTCATATTATGATGAGTGCATTGTCAGTTTTGCTTAGCATTGACGCGGTGCGACATTGGCCTGCCTGGTATGATCGGCTCCAGCGCTACGTGTGCAGCTGGTATGGTCTGTGTCGTCCCAGTTCGGCAGCACGTTATGTGTGCCTGCTGGACACTGGTATCGTCTGTGACAGACCATCAGTGCGATGGTAGCAGCCAAGTCGGACGGTCCGTCGACATTGGTCATGAACAGTGAGTGTTTAGAGTTGTGACGATTAGAACGCGTGAAATGCACTGGGAGCGTGTGTTTCTCTCACCGTGGAGCGTGTGTTTCTGTCAGCGTGGAGCGTGTGTTTCTCTCAGCGTGAAGCGTGTGTTTCTCTCAGCTGGAGCGTGTGTTTCTGTCAGCGTGGAGCGTGTGTTTCTGTCACCCATGGAGCGTGTGTTTCTCTCAGCGTGGAGCGTGTGTTTCTGTCAGCGGGAGCGTGATGTTTTCTCTCAGCGTGGAGCGTGTGTTTCTGTCAGCGTGGAGCGTGTGTTTCTGTCACCGTGGAGCGTGCGTTTCTGTCAGCGTGGAGCGTGTGTTTCTCTCAGCGTGGAGCGTGTGTTTCTCTCAGCGTGGGGCGTTTGTTTAGATCAGCGTGGGGCGTTTGTTTATATCAGCGTGGAACTTGTGTTTCTGTCACCGTGGAGCGTGTGTTTCTGTCAGCGTGGTGCGTGTGTTTCTCTAAGCGTGAAGCGTGTGTTTCTCTCAGCGTGGAGTGTGTTTCAGCGTGCTTGTGTGGCAGCACATGTGAACAGCACAGAACTGCGTGTGAGGGGATGTGTAGGGGTACTGAGCTAGGTTTCTATGGTGTTGACATGATAATTAACTGCGCTGGCAGAATACATGTGCAGACGGACCAGGGCGATGTAGAGACTCAGCCGACATGGCCAACGGATAACGTCGCGCGTATAACTTAATTGTATCACGGCTAGTAAAGAAGAAGGCGCGCTGATGTCTGTCGGAATAACCTACGCAGCCTGATCCCTCAACAGCTGTAAATATGATCAATACGGAGGGTAAATATACCATGACATTGAAGTCCATCTCTGTCCACCGACTCCCGCACCAAACACGCCTTAACGGATAATGTGTGTCTATATTGATGTCCCAGTGCGCCGTCAGCCAGCAGCAGCAGCAGCCGGGTGTGTCGCCTGCCGCCGACAGTTTAGCTCCGTCCCTCCCCTCCCTCCTGATATCACGTGATTCAGTGCCGTGCCGGACAGCAGCAGGGCTGTGTGCCGCCGCGCAGGCTGCACACTACAGAGCCACCAACACGGCTCCATTGTCGGACCGAGCGTCCCCAGCACCACAGCAGGGCAAGGGAACGGCGAGCAAATCGACACCGGACGGCAGCAGCGGCCACAGTCGGCTGCTGTTGCCATCACAACGCCAGCTGACTGTCCAGAGACGGCGTCCTGGCGTCGTCATGGCAACAGCGCTGACCTTGAGCCCAGCCGTGCCGTTGCCATGACAACAGTAGCTGACTGCTGGCGCAGCGACAGGAGCGCAGTCATTCGCGAGCGTCCGCGACTGAGTAAACGCCTGAGGCGACGCTTGACAGCGTCGTAACAACGGCCTCCAGTCCGTCGCCCGGCCACGGAAGACCGAAAACTTTACCGGCGACGGGATTCGAACCCAAGACCGGCAACGGCGGCTGGCCCGCCGCAGGCCCGGCCGGCGACGACCAATCAAAGTGGCGATCACAACGGCATTCTCACACACGATTTCGACCTCTCCGACGCAGCTCAATCCATCGGGCAAACAGCAAATAACAGTCGCGAGACGTAGTAACCTATATGAAGCGGGCCCGGACAGCGTGCGAAGTCACAAAATCAGGCGATAACCGGGCCGCCGCCCCGCGTCCGAGAATTGCCCACTACAACAGAGAACGCCCAAAAACAACGTTTCACATATTATAAAAAGCGGTATCTCGATAAAATCTACAAACGCGTGCCACCGATGCCACGCGCCGACAACCCGTAGCCGATGCTGCGCTAAAGCAGCCGGCCCGGGCCGAATCACTCTCTAAATAACGGGCACAGAATCAGTGGGGCTATGTCTAAATAACCTAACAGCAGGTGAGCTGGGGGTAACGTGACCCGGTCGGCGGAACCTAACACTGGGTGAGCGCACGTCACATCTCTAGCTGACCTCTGCTGCGGCGAGTCTCCCCGCGCCCGCCACCACTCGTCTGCAGCGCGCCGCCACTGCCGCACACGTCTGCAGCGCGCCGCCACTGCCGTCCTCTGGTCAGCCCGCTGTGAGCGGGATTAGCCACTGCACACTGACGGGTCGCCGCCCTCACCCTCACCACACCAGTCTGTCTCGTCAGTCGGCTACTCTGTCACTCTGTCACTCGGCTGGCGACGTTCAGACCACACCACTGTCACCACCGTCACCGTCAGCTCCACTGCCGCGCCACCGTCAGCTGAGTCGCTCGCTGTGACGTCACACCATGTATGACGTCACGCGAGTTGGAGCAGCGGGAGGCGAGCGTCGCCGCGAAGAAAAACGTCCTAGAAATCAACAACTCGGCCGGGCCGCTACGGGCGCCGCCGGGGGCGACATCTACAGTCCCGACTGGCAAACACTAGTTCTCGGAATGGTCGTATGTACAGGGCGTCGCCTCGAAGCGGGCTGGCGGCGGTGGAAGACGCCGAGCGCAGCCAGCAGGGCGCGTCTACAGAGATGACGTCATCACGCCGCCGTGTGACGTGTGATCTCACCGCGCCTGGCACCAGCCCATCTTCACGCGCCATTTTGTCCACCAGTCGGCCGAGTCCTACCTGTCGGCGGGAAACAGAGGCAGAAGTCACGTGATGATCGGGACTGTGGGGCCGGAGGTCTGTTCATGGCCCTGCGGTTGCCTGCGGTTCGGCGGTCAGCAGTGGTTGGTATGCGGAGGAGGTAACTAAAAATGGGGATGGGCGAAATACATGACGCCACACGGCTGCGGTTGGCGGCGGTTTCGGAGGTTGGTACGAAGCAACCACCGAACCGCAGGATGCAATGTTACGTGAAGTGGCGCGCGCGGCATTCAGTGTTCAAGAGACGCCTGCCTGTGGTGACGCATGAGGAAAAGGGCGGAGCTAGATCCTGCTGGAAACCGCCGAACCGCAGGTGGTCGTGAACGGGCCTCTGAGGCCCGCCAGGCAAGCGATATCCTCTGAGGCCCGCCAGACACGTGCCGTAAATATCGACATATCCGACACATCGCCGACACATGACCAAGGCCAAACCGCAGTGCTGGGCCATGATCAGACAGGTATGACTGACGTCGTGGCTGCAGTCCGCACGTGCAGCCGCCCCCGCGGCGGGGCGACAGTATGATTCTGCCGTCCTGGCTGTCTGTCAGCCGGCAAGTCCGCCTCCCTGCGGCGGGCGATCAGTATTTGACTGACGTCTGGCTGCAGTCGCGCCGGCAGCCGCCACCCGGCGGCGGGGTGAACAGTATTGTACTGCTCGTCTGGCCTTGCAGTCAAGCCCGCACCGCCCCCGGCGGCGACAGTATGCCTGCCGTCTGGCTGCATGTCAGCCCGGAGCCGCCCCTGCGGCGGGCGACAGTATGACTGCCCGTCTGGCTGAGCTACGGCGGACCCCGCGGCGGGCGCAGTACATGCCTGACCGTCTGGCTGCAGTCGCGCCGGCAGCCGCCCCGCGGCGGGCGACCAGTAATGACTGACGTCTGGCTGCAGTCAGCCCGGCAGCCGCCCCCCGCGGCGGGCGACAGTATGATGACGTTCTGCGCGTTGCAGTCCGCCCGGATGCCGCCCCCCGCCTGGGCTGACAGTGATCGACTGCCGTCTGGCTGCAGTTCAAGCCCGGTCAGCCGCCGCCCCGCGGCGGGCGTACAGTAAATGACGACGTCTGGCTGCAAAGTCAGCCCGGCAGCCGCCCCCCGCGCTCGGGGGCGACATTGTAATGACTGTCCCGGTCTGGCTGCAGTCAGCCCGGCAGCCGCCCCCGCGCGGGCGACAGTATGAGCTGAACCTCTGGCTTGCATGTCAGCCCCGGCAGCCGCGCCCCGCGGCGGGCGGACAGTATGAACTGCCGTCTGGCTGCAGTTCCGTCCGGCGAGCCGCCCGCATGGCGGGCGACAGTATGAGCTGATCGTCTGGCTGCAGTCGCGCTCCGGTCAGCCGCACACCGCGGCGGGCGACAGTATGGACTGTACGTCTGGCTGCAGTCAGCCGGCAGCCGCCCCCCGCGGCGGGCCGACAGTATGACTGACGTCTGGCTGCAGTCAGCCCTTGCAGCCGCCCCCGGCGGGCGACAGTAATGACTGACGTCTGCTGCAGTCGAGCTCCGGCAGCCGCCCCCCGCGGCGGGCGACAGTATGACTGACGTCTGGCTGCAGTCCGCCCGGCAGCCGCCCCCCGCGGCGGGCGTGATATATCAGCCCAGAGGGCAGATGATGATGATGATGTACGGCGAACGGGAGATGTCTGATAACCCAGCACCAGCACCACATACTGAGCTCATCTAACTCAGTTTAAATCCAGTACATGGTCAAACTTCACAAGACATTTAATCCAGACCCACCGGCGTATCGTTCAATTAACAACTTCTCTCTATATATCTTTCTTGAATCTCTGCAAATAACAGAGATTCAAGAAAGATATAAAGACAAGCTTTTAATTGAACGAGAAGCCGGTGATACTCAAATATAAGCCTAAAAAACTGTCGAGATCCAAACCAATCGGTTTGACAGCTTGACCATGGACGATACGGACAAATCTGATCAACTGACACCGTCACCCCCATCACCCCGCCCCACATCTCTCGTCCCCCGTCAGTGACTAACCTGCGCGGCGCGGCGGCCGGCACAGCGTTGACATGCTCGACGTTGGCGTTGCCCACCATGCCGCCGGCGGCGCTGCTGCTCTGCATCGTGCTATGTGTGCTCTCATAGGCCATCACCTCCTTGTAGATGAGGTCCTTCCACTGCTCCACTGTGTGCTCCCGCTCGTCCACCGAGTGGTCATACGGGCCCGGCGGCGGCTGTCGGGTCAGGTGGGGGTCAGGTGGGGGTGCAGGTGGGGTCAGGTTGGGGGTCAGGCGGGGGTCAGACGGGGGTCAGATGGGGGTTCAGGCGGGGTCAATCGGGGGTCAGTGGGGGTCAGGCGGGGGTCAGGCGGGGGTCAGGCGGGGGTCAGGCGGGGGTCAGGCGGGGGTCCCAGGCGGGGTCAGGCGGGGGTCAGGCGGGGGTCAGGCCGGGGGTCAGACGGGGGTCAGACGGGGGTCAGACGGGGGTCAGACGGGGGTCAGACATAGGATCAGGTGACGCAAGGCAGTGTGGAGTGGGATGACGTTGGGTTTGAGTGAAGTCAACAAGTGGAGCTGAAGTCGCCAAATGAAGTCAAACACTGGTGTGTGATAAGCACCACGTCAACTCGCCAAGCACGCCAGCACTAAAACAGCCGACAAAACTCCACTAGACTAGCCATCAACCCCACGTCCTAACATCACATCACAGCCCACCAGACCAGGGCAGACACAAGCCCGACAATCAGTTCCCCGGTCACCTGTCTGCGATCTGTCAGCTCACTGACCACCGTTCACCTGGTCCTCGAAACTGACATTGATGTAGGGATATCTAACTAACAGTACCATTTGTCCTCGCTAGATGTCACTACTGACCACCGTTCACCTGGTCCTCGAAACAGACATTGATGTAGAGATGTCTAACTAAGAGTACCATTTGTCCTCGCTAGATGTCACTACTGACCACCGTTCACTTGGTCCTCGAAACAGACATTGATGTAGGGATGTCTAACTAACAGTACCATTTGTTTGTTTGTTTATTGGAGTTTTCGGGCGCGCCCACAACTAACGTCAATTTGCGCCCAGGTCAGTACCATTTGTCCCCGCTAGATGTCACTACTAACCGCGTTGACCTCCTGGTCCTCGAACCAGACGTTGATGTAGGGATGTCTAACTAACAGTACCATTTGTCCCCGCTAGAGTACCATTTGTCCCCGCTAGATGTCACTACTGACCGCGTTGACCTCCTGGTCCTCGAACCAGACGTTGATGTAGGGATGCCGCAGCGCTTCGTCCACCGAGATCCGCCGCTCCGGGTCAATCACCAGCATCTTGGAGAGCAGGTCACGGGCTTGGGACGCTGTAACACGGCACAGGGGTCAAGTTCAGGTCACGGTCAGGTCACAGGTCACGTGATAGGGGTTACGGTTAGAGCCCGGGCAGATCCTCTTTAATCCTCCCGACTGCCGGTCCTCAATTCTCTGTGACGCCCACGATGACCCAGGTCTGGTGGTCCCTGGCCACTGGGGATGTGGCGGCCCTCGAGCCGTCCCCGGGTCCGACGGAGCTCCGCCTCCCCGAGGTGGACGGTGGAGGGGCCTTGGCGGGCCCCAACCCTGGTCGCGTGGAAGAACGGACAGGGGCAACGCTAAACGGAGCTCCAAGTCGCCTCCAAGGGCGAGAACCTGCGGCCTAATGCCGCGACGAATGTCTACTTGGACTCACACCTGCGGGACCGGTGCCGTGCGAGCGGCCGGCCCCGCTTGATTAAGTGAACCCAGCGCCCCCCGCTGCAAGCGCCGACAGCGGGGGCTTGGGAAGCCGCAGCCAGAGGCGAGCCCGAGGGGGACGCTCCAGGCGCGCCAAGAACTCGCGCTATCGTCTTAACATGCAAGCAAGAAGCCGCCTACTCGTTAAGTGAGTTGGAACGCGGAGGGCCTCCGACCATAGATAGGGAGGCTCGCCAGCTGGCTGTCTTCTCGCAGCATCGACGTGTGCGCGGTTCAGAGGCGCAACTGGGGACGGGTCCACCCTCCATCGACATTCAGGGCTAGCCAGATCGGATGCGGTCTGTCAGGAGGGCTGCGGGCAGAAGGGGCAGGGTGGTTCTGGTCAAGGGTGGGGTATGTGCCTCCATCCTCATCCGCGACGGGCTAAACTTCAAGACCAATCACGGAGTCCGCCGCTCCCCTGCCCAGGACAATACTATGAGTTGGTGTGCTACCAGCGTCTTTCTCCCGAACCTGTCCTCTAGTCAACGCGAGTTGTTACGTATATATTTATTGTTTTTACCGCCCTCCTATCCGACCTTCGGAGGATGACGACAGAGTCTGCCGCTTCTCCTTGGAGCGGTTCCCCACCCACGACCGACTGCTCGTCGTCGGTGATGTAAACGGCCATCACCCTCTGTGGGACGCCAGCTGCACGGAGCCGGACCGTGTGGGACTACTGGTGGAGGACCGGCTGAACGCCGCCAACTGGGCCGTCCTCAACAGCGAGAAACCCACGCGCGGCCGGGTTACGGTGAAGGCCCCCTGACCTGCCCGGACGTGGCTGCTCAGCTCATGGCAGGACCTGACCTGCGGCGCGCTGACTGGCAAGTCGGGCCGGACTGGGTAGCGACATCTACCCATGTGATCCGAGTCCCGTCAGCGCGCCGCGGGCCGCGCCGCCATCCCGGAAGAACTAGGTGGGCCTTCCAACAGGGCGGCTGGGCCCAGTTTACACGGAGGGCTGTGAAGGCCGCTTCGCTGGTCCCTACCTCAGTGAACCCTGCTCTTGTGCACGGTGATGGCGTGACAGGTTTTGCGGCTGTGATGCCTGGACCAGTCCACCAAGTTCAGTCCCGCGTGGGGGCCAGGGCTGACCCCAAGCCCTGGGGCAGCGGACCCGGACTGGTGGTCCGCGTCGCCGAGCGGCGAGCTGCTCGAGACGCCCTCCACGCGGACCCCTCTCGGGAAAAGCGTGAGATATGGAAGCAGGCGAAGTCGAGGGCCGCCCAGGTGGAGGAGGCTGCTCGGAAAAGGACCTACAGGCTGTTTGCCTCAACAGAACTCAACAGACCTACCAGCGTAGGGCGCGTCTCCAAGATGTTAAAGAAGATGGAGGGTGCGGCTCAAGGTGCGTGCCCCGGTCGGGCCATCAGCGGGGACCACGGCCGCCTGGCCGTGGAGGACCGCCAGAAGGACACGGCCTTCGCCCGCACCTACGCCGCCGTCAGTCGCCAAGTCCGAGCCAAGAAGCAGGACGCGCCACCCAAGGCCAGCCATGAAGACCCTGAGATCGGAGCCCGTGGTGGCCCTGCTCAGACAACGACAGAGGCCTGCCAGCCTTTCCCTCCGCTCAGGGCGGCTGGAGACGCAGGCTGAAGCGAATGAAGATGCGGAAGGCGCCGGGCCCCGACGGTGTGTGTGGCAGAACACATCCGTCATCTCGGGCCACTTGCTTAAGATCGGCTGCTTCACCTAATGAAATCCTCTCCTGGGCCTGAGCCAGAGGTGCCGAGGTCGTTGGCGTAGAGCCACAATCATTCACCATCATCAAGACAGGCAAAGAACCGCAAGAGACTTCCAGCTACTACCCCAGATCTCACTGACAAGTCATGTGGCCAAGCTGACGAGAGGATGGTCGGAGCCCGGCTAAACCACCTGATCGAGAGGCGACGACCTCGTCCGGCGGAGCAAGTCGGCTTCCGCCGTGGCCGTGCCGCGGAGGAGAGTCTTGGGCGTCTCATCCAGCAAGTTCAAGATGGGTGGAACCCGAAGCCCCGCGGTCGCCCGGTGGAGAGCCGCACCGCCGACAAGTTCGCCCTGCTCGCGTTTGACTTCGCCCGGGCCTATGATACCATCGACCACCGTATGCTGAGGCTGAAGCTTCTGCGTTGCACTTGCCTCGCTGCATGGTGGACTGGATCTTCCAGTTCCTGCGGGATCGGAGGGCCCGGGTGGAGGTCAACGGCGCGCTCGGCGAGGAGAGGCCATTTCGGCGGGACTGCCCGCAGGGCAGCGTGGCTGGCCGCCCAACCTCTACACTCTCTGGGCGGCGGACCTGGTGACGGCACTGAGGACCGTCCCGGGCACCTCGGTGTTCATGTATGCTAACGACACCGCGACGCTCAGCTCCGGCTGCTCCATCGAAGTCGCGCGACTGAGAGCCCAGCAGGCGGCGGACACACTGGCGCAGTGGGCACGGACGGGGAAGATGAACATCGCTGGACACAAGACTCAAGCCCTAGTCCTCTCGCAGTGGGGACAGGACGCCAAGGACTTCAAGAATCAGAGGTGGCGGGTGCGATGGGTGTTGAGAGCAAGGCCCCCATCTAATAGCTTCCTCGGCGTGACGCTAGACCGACCTTACTGCACTTCGGCGAGCACTGTGCGATTCGCTTCTGCGGCTGGAAGGTCAAGCCAGCGCAATCGCCTACCTGGCGACCAGCTCACCGGCCGGAACTGGGGACTTGGGGAGCGCATGCTTGCGTACCGTGGCTAACGGTTACGTTCAGGGGCGCGCTGGAGCACTTGCGCTGCTGCCGTGGATGCCCGGCAGCGTCCCCCCGTCACACCTCGAGACCGTCGACCGGGAGCTGCGCGCGGCGGCCCGGGTTATCACCGGATGCCCGTCGTCAACCCCGGTAGACGCGCTGATGGCGGAGGCGGGGCTGCTTCCCGTCGGGGTCCGCCGGGGTGCGCTGGCCGTCCGGATGCTCGGCCTCGCTGCGTCTCTCCCGCCGGGGGACCCGCTGCGGACGGTCGGAGAGACGTGCTCGCCCTCCCGGCTGGTGAACGTCACAGGCTGGAGGACCGAGGGGCACAAGGCGCTCGCTTCTGGCGGAGCGGCCGACACCCCTTTCGAGGCGCGGCTGTGCGTGACCTTGCCGCCATGGAGAGAACCGACCGACATATCTTTCGGTCTCGACGTTGAAGACTATGGTGGGCGGGGCGCCCCAGACCGGGTGCGCAGGGCGGCGGCAGAGAAGTGCCTTGCCACCCTCCCGCCTGACGCCTACATGGATCTGGACTGACGGCTCGGCGGAGGCCCGGGGTGGCGCGCGGCGGGTGGCGGAAGCCGTGATCTGCTTGCCGAGCGGCGAGGAGCACGAGGTCCGTGTTCCCGGCGGGCCTCGATGGTGCTCTAGCACAAGAGCGGAGCTCTGCGCCCTGCGGGCGGCTCTGCGGACGGCGGCTGAGCTGGAGGCTGACTCCCGGACGGTGGTGATCTGCACCGACTCCCAGGCGGCTCTGCGTCTGTTGGAGGGGGGTCGGCCCGCTCAGGGTTCGGTCCTTGGAAGCCGAAATATGGTCCAGCCTGCTGAACCCTCCGTGGTTGGCCGGCCGGGCTGTACATCTGCCAGTGGGTGCCATCCCATTGGCGGAGCTGCCCGGTAATAGAGCGGGGCGGACGTCCTCTGCCGGGGAAGGCGTCGGCTCTGCCGGCAGGTGGACACCCCTACCGATGTCCGCACCGCTATGAAGACTGCAGTCCGCGCTGCCACTCACCGCTGGAAGCTGGATTGGCCAGCCGGTCTCTTCAGGACCATCATGGGGGACCCGATTAACGTTCATCAGTTGCGCGCCGGTCACTGGGGACGGGCAGAATCGTACCTTCATCGGATCGGCCGCCGGCCGACCACGGAGTGTGAGCAGTGTGGCAACAGGGGCTGCCCGGCCTCCCTCTGCATCGTCTGCCGAGAGGAGGCGGACACCCCGGAGCACGTGCTCCTCCGGTGTCCATGTCTGGCCGGGGCTCGTCTCCGCCTGCTGGGTACCATATACCCGGCACCTGACAGATTGAGAGATGCGGACGTCGTCGCGGCCTTGGCCGCGGGTTACCTCCGCCACAAGGAGCCCCTCCGGGGCTATGGCGCGGCCTCCTAGGCTGCGCCCAGGAGGACTAACAACAACAACAGCCGTCCCCGGGAGTGGTGGGTATCTGCATGGCGTGGGCCCTCCTCGCAGGAGAAGGGCCTGTCCATGGACGGTTTCCCGGTCGGTGTTCCATGTTGACCCACTAACCCGTTCTCCTTCATCCCACGACTGCGCAATGGTTCGTATGGACCGAAGCAGTCTCATCGTAACCAAACCAAGCCAAGCCAAAGGGTCCGGGTCTGGGCCGCTGTAGCATGTCAAACAACCAACAATCAAGCCACCTGACTGTTGTTTTACAGCACACCAATAGCAAAGCTCATTCCACGCCCACACCCGGCGCCGAGAGCTGTGCCCGCACCTGTCGGCTGGGCGCCGTCCACTCACGTTTGGCCCGGCCGTTCTCCGATTGTGTCTATCTTGAAGTCCGCACCTGTCAGCTGGCGCCGGTCCACTCACGTTTGGCCCGGCCGTTCTCCTGACGTGTCATCTGAGCTCCGTTCTACTCTGTCGGCTGGGCGGCCGTCCACTACGTTGGGCCCGGCCGTTCTCCGTACGTGGTCATCTGAGCCCTTGCTACCTGTCCGGCTGGGCGGCCGTTCCATCTCACGTTTGGCCCGGCCGTTCTTCCGTATGTGTCATCTGAAGCTCCGCACCTGCCCGCTGAGCGCCGTCCACCACGTTTGGCCCGGCCGTTCTCCTACGTGTCATTGAGCGCGCACCTAACCGCTTGGGCCGCCGTCCCAACTCAGTTTGGCCCGGCCGTGTCTCCCGATGTTGTCATCTGAGCCCGCACCTACCGGCTGGGCGCCGTCCACTCACGTTTGGCCCGGCCGTTCTCCGATGTGTCATCTGAGCCCGCACCTGCCCGCTGAGCGCCGTCCACTCACGTTTGGCCCGGCCGTTCTCCGACGTGTCATCTGAGCGCCCGCACCTACCGGCTGGGCGCCGTCCACTCACGTTTGGCCCGGCCGTTCTCCGATGTGTAATCTGAGCCCGCACCTGTCGGCTGGGCGCCGTCCTACTCACGTTTGGCCCGGCCGTTCTCCGACGTGTCGTCCGGGAACAGCATGTCCGGAAACAGGCGCTCGAAGCTGTAGCCGGCGTGGCGAGGCCGGTTCTCCACGTAGTTCCTCACAGTGGGCAGCAGCCGCTCCATAAACTCCCGAGCCGGGGTGCCCAGCTGCTCTATAACGGTGAAAGGCAGACGTCAGAGGGCGTAAGGCGGCAGAGGAGGGGAGATAGGGGGCAGAGGGGACAAGGGCAGGAGTATAGGGGCGCAGAGGGGGACAAGGGAGGGGGGTGATTTTAATAGGGGGAGAGGTGGGGGGTGGAGGGGGGCGCCAAGGCAGGGGTGATAGGGGGCAGATGGGGAGACAAGGCAGGGGTGATAGGGGAGGGGGGCAAGGCAGGGTGATGAAGGGGGAGAGGGGGGAACAAGGCAGGCGTGATAGGGACATGTAGGGGACAGGAGGACTGAGTCAGGTACACGGAATTCACGCGGAGTCAGACACGGAACAACAGGGAAGATAACAATGTCGGGGGTAGAAATGTGGCAACAGTTACCGGGCGTATAGATAAGCTAAATAGGCACACGAGATTCACCTAGATCCAGGGCGAAAGCAATACAAGAACAATGTTCAGATAACTCAAATGAAAAAACATCGCATACATGACTTAGACAAGCGGTAGGAAAAAGAACAGCAGGCCACGAACAAAATGATTGAACAACGTAAACGACGATATACAATACTCAATATAAATATTGTACCTAGACTGTGAACAACTTGTATCAGTGTTCAGTTTGTCTGTCCCGGCCCGGCGTTCTTGTCATACAGGGCTTTTTCATGTGCCACCAGGCCGTGTCAATTCTATTCAGCGTTCATTCCTGAAGCGTTTGCCAGAGACAGCTAATAAGCTGATGTTTGCATGCCCTGAGGCTGACTTTTTCAGGCCATCCAATTTTTGGAAGTCTCAGGTGCTCCGTTTCAGCGAACAGCAGGGCACAGTACCTGTTCCGTTGACGGAGAGCCATGTGCTCAGTCAGGTGCCCTCGGCGTGTGTATGAGTGTGTGTGGAAGGTATGAGTGTGGCCTTATACCTACTCAAAAACGTGTCCGTATGTATGTGCGGGGGTTTGTATTGGTGTGGACGAGTGTGATCGGTGTTTTATAGGCGAGCGGGTGAGGACAAAATTGTATGCCATTGCAGCCATAATTTGGCTCCGGCCTGTGGTTGTTTGTGACTAATAAATACATAAATAAATAAATAATATAAAATTGATTAGAGAAATCAATTGAAAATAACGAAATGCTAAAAATACAGACAAGAACATATTACATTCAAATTAACGATACGTTGCAAGTCAAAAGCCTCAAACACCATTTTTTAAAATAACAATGTTGATCTGTGAAGTTCCGTCTTCTGTTAAAGATGGCCTTCTGTGAAATATGGTATTGTTTTCAGCCTTCTGTGTCAGATGGTATTGTTTTCAGCCTTCTGTGACAGATGGCATTGCGCTCCGTCTTATGTGACAGATGGCATTGCGCTCCGTCTTTGCCGCCTGCTCGACTAACCGATGATTTTGTTCCACTGGTCGATATGGTCGGAGCCCGGGAACAGGACGGCTCCGCGGATAATCTCTCCCATGATGCAGCCGATCGACCAGATGTCGACGTTCTCCTTATATCCCATCCCCAGGATCACCTGCCGAACGACAACCGGACTGTCAGCCTGCTACTGCAGAACCGTGCAACACATACAACATCGCGGCACACTCCAAACACATCCTAATGGCACTGACCGGACTGTCAGCCTGCTACTGCAGAACCGTGTAACACATACAACATCGCGGCACACTCCAAACAAATCCTAATGGCACTGACCGGACTGTCAGCCTGCTACTGCAGAACCGTGTAACACATACAACATCGCGGCACACTCCAAACACATCCTAATGGCACTGACCGGGCTGTCAGCCTGCTACTGCGGAACCGTGTAACACATACACCATCGCGGCACCACTCCAAAACATACAACATGCGCGGCTACACTCCAAACACATCTAATGTCACTGACGGGCTGTCAGCCTGCTTAATTGCCGGAACGTGGCAAACAGTACAACATGCGGCAACACTCCAGCACATACAACATCGCGGCACACTCCAAGCACATCCTAATGGCACTGCGCTCATCACCAGTCACATAGCTCAGACATTGGCTAGTTCGAAAGCGGCAGATTGATTCGGAGTCATGATTGCCGTGAATAGGTGCGCAACATCAACAGAGAGTTTGGATAAACCACGTGCTCATCACAGGCCATACGTATATCGATACAATCAGTGCCAAAGGATCTAAATCCCTTCTATTCCACATGACACGAATCCATGAACCACATCTATGGTAAGATGAAACAACTAAAGCCAGTGACCATCAGAGGGACAGCCGTGAGACGGAGGCCCGCAGTGCAGCTCACCTCGGGGGCACGGTAGTAGCGCGTCACCACGTACGGCGTCATCATGAAGGAGGTGCCCGTGGAGCGCGCCAGCCCGAAGTCCAGGATCTTCAGCGTGCAGTCGGTCTTCACCACGATGTTACTCGGCTTCAGATCCTGTGACCAGTGGAGAGGGAGGGTCTCGTTAGGGGTTCAATATCAGATCCTGTGACCAGCGAAGAGTTAAGGGCTCGTCAGGGGATCAAAAGTGAGGAGGTGAAGATTCAAAGTGTATTTGGGAGTGTCAATGGTATATCCATAAGGCAGAAACGACGCGGGTGACAATAAAACACACACACACAAATAGAACGCAAGCAGAACAACACTGATCAATTGCATCATCCGTTGCATTATCATGTAGGTCAGCTATGCTAATATGTACATTATGATATCCTCTAAAAAGACACACGAACTCCAGAAGCTTTGCTTAAGGCTGCGTAAAACCACACATGTAGTCCGTTATGACGACAACACGAATCGCTGCTAAAGGGAAGTACAGATAAAGATAAAACACAAATGTCAAAACACACAGTAACCAACTAAACAAAGTACGGTAACTAAATTCGCAAACAATGCAAGACAAAATTAAGAATACCATGCTACATCAAACCATGGACTAAATTATGTTATTAGTATAACCAACACTAACACCATCAACCCGGTTCAATTTTAGCTCCTAACTTCACGGCCAGTTGTCTACAGCTGACTATTTGCGGCGCTCAGACACCTTTAAACCAGGCCTGGAGCCTGCAAACTCCCAGGTACCAGCTGCCAATTCCGTACATAGCAACATAGAGCAGAAGCAAATCTCAGATGAGAAAGACGCGATGACAAAACGCGATAACAAAACGCGATAACAAAACGCGATAACAAACAAAAGGAGAACTCTGACCGACTAACGGCAAACTTTTGTCGCGTTCGACTTGCCGATTTACCGGGGGTTTATCAAATCACTCACTCGCACACGCAAGAGAAGTTTATATCGACTAACTTTGCCGACGACCCGTCATTTACATGATTGCCAACAGAAGGGGGGGGGGGCACATCTAAAACACACACGCACAGCACTGAACGCGTCTCCAATTCGGCCGTCCTAAAGTTCTCTGAACGGCACGGCTCAAATCGATGCGGTGATATCGGTTCGATCAATGTTAAACTCAGCTGTTGATTCCTTTTTGCCCGTACGCGCCATACATCCAGCGCTGAGGTGGTCAATCGCAGACATTGGGGACAGCTAGAACCGAACCTAGCCAAGCCTTAATGCGGCATGGCCAGCCTAAGAACCTATGCAGCCACACACTGCACACTCGGCGCCCGGTATCACTGAGAAATTCCGCAGCGGAAAATCGCGGCAACAGCGCGAAATAACGTCCTAGTTCCAGCGGATTCGGCGCCGTCTGCTCGCAAGATTCCACCCCGCCCACCTGCATCATGTCGCATCCTGTCCCTACAGCCTGTCCCAAGGCCGACCTACAGCATGTCGCATCCTGTCCCTACAGCCTGTCCCAAGGCCCACCTGCAGCATGTCGCATCCTGTGCCTACAGCCTGTCCCAAGGCCGACCTACAGCATGTCGCATCCTGTCCCTACAGCCTGTCCCAAGGCCGACCTACAGCATGTCGCATCCTGTCCCAAGGCCGACCTACAGCATGTCGCATCCTGTCCCTACAGCCTGTCCCAAGGCAACTTAATTATGGCCATTTTTCGACGAAGATGTAAGTTTAGAACCACGAAACTGTTACATGTTAAATTTCCCAGCGGCCAGAACATGCTGTGCACAATAATTGTACCTTTATCTGACATTGATTCGCCACTGTTAAGCTGATAAATTGTGTTGTCCGCAGTTTCGCGGCATTCAGTCGCGGACAGTTCGTACGGACCAGCTCGCGTTTGTCATCGTTTCGGCTGACGCAGACGTGGAAAGTCGCAGAGCGATATCGTGGCGTCCGCAGCGATATCGTGGCCTCCGCGCACCGAATGGCCAACAGTGAGACCGCCTCAAGGAACACAGGAACTGACATAAAAAACAAAACAAAAAACAGACAAACCGACAAACACCAGGACAGAAAACATAACAAGTCATGCAGTAACGAGCAACATGTTACGTCTACCATTCATATTTTTAATACAGAAGCTATTTCTCCTTAGATGATGACTAACCGTAAAACAGCGAACCAATTCTGTATATGACACTGACCTCACACATTCTGCACACAATGCCGGCCCGTCGTAGATCTCCGTGTACGTACCCTGTGTATGATGCCAGCCTTGTGCAGGTGTTTAATGCCACACAGACACTGGTACATGAGGTACGATATCCGCTCATGGTCCAGGTCCAACTGAAATCAGACGGCAGCCAACAACAACGTGTCAAACACAAACAGTCAACGACCAGAGACCGAACAGCAGCCGGTACATAATACCAACAATTGCACAGTCCTCAGGTCAGGGACTGTATTATAGTCCTGTAAGATGCTTGAACAAATGGTACTGGGTCTAGACTACTTAGAATATTAAATATACATTTTTAAACATCAGTTTATTCAACATACAATCAACAGAAAAGGTGGTCCAATAACAGACCAAGAAGTAAAAAAAAAAATGTACAAATAAACGAATCAATAGGCTAGTTCAGCATCTCACTTATGCGAACCTAATTGTGCACTGCGCACATATGGAACGGCATGTTTGTTAAAAGGCTGCGATTTCGCACATCGATTTTACAGTTGCGGCCAACAAAGTAATGAACAACTGTAAATCATATTTACACGAGCATACGGTGCATGGCAGAACATGTTATTCCGGCACGTAAGAAACCACAGAGTCTGAGGGAGCTTTGCCACAGAGCCGATACGTCTGTGTCATGGCCGTGGACATAGCAGACAGTTAATATGTTATCTCCTGAGCGATCTGTCCCCTTCTGCTGCTGCTGCTGCTGCTGCTGCTGCTGATAATAATTACTGAGGCTATATGACACCACATATGTCAGATATGTATGCCACCTACCCATCCTTATCTAACATCCGGCTATACATGTTCCATTCCTGTCTGCCTCCCACCGGACCCTCCGCCGTCCCAGGTCCCCGGGAGCCGGCCCGGCACCGCCCTCCCAGGTCCCCGGGAGCCGGCCCGGCAGCCGGCCCGGCAACACGTCCTCCCAGGTCCCCGGAGCCGGCCCGGCACCATCCCTCTCAGGGTCCCCGGGAGCCGGCCGGCACGTCCTCTCAGGTCCGGGAGCGGCCCGGCACGTCCTCCCAGGTCCGGGAGCCGGCCGCACCGTCCTCTCAGGTTCCGGGAGGGCGGCCCGGCACCGTCTCTCAGGTCGGGAGCCGGCCCCGGCACGTCCTCCCGGTCCCCGGGACCGGGCCGGCACCGCCTCTCAGGTTCCCCGGAGAGCCAGCCGGCCCACCGCCCCTCCCAGCGTCCGGGAAGCCGGACCCGGCACCATCCTTCCAGGTCCCCGGAGCGGCCCGCCGGTCCTCCAGGGTCCCCAGCCGTCACCCATCCTCCAGGTCCCCGGGAGCCGGCCCGGCACCGCCCTCCCAGGTCCCCGGGAGCCGGCCCGGCACCGTCCTCTCAGGTCCCCGGGAGCCGGCCCGGCACCATCCTCCCAGGTCCCAGGTCCCCGGCCCGGCACCGTCCTCCCAGGTCCCCGGGAGCCGGCCCACCACCATCCTCCCAGGTCCCCAGCCCGGCACCATCCTCCCAGGTCCTGTGGAGCCGGCCCGGGCACCATCCTCCCAGGTCCCGGGAGCCGGCCGGCACCATCCTCCCCAGCGTCTCGGGGAGCCGGCCCGGCACCACCTCCCCAGTCCAGGGGCCGGCCCCGCACCATCCTCCCAGGTCCAGGTCCCCGCCCGGCACCGTCCTTCCCAGGTCCCCGGGAGCCGGCCCGCCACCATCCTCCCAGGTCCCCAGCCCGGCACCATCCTCCCAGGTCCCCGGCCCGGCACCATCCTCCCAGGTCCCCGGGAGCCGGCCCGGCACCATCCTAGCCGTCAGCAGCAGGGTGTCAGGAGTGTGCCAATGATGCCAGGTGGGAACTGACCGTCAAGACCGGTACCTGACACCCCTGGAGCGATGATGAAGGTGAGGCAGCAGCAGCAGCAGGATACAGTGGCGGGGGGTGGCGGTGACGTTTGTAGGGGTGAGGGGTAGCTCCAGGTGCGAAACTGCGACGTCTGGTGATTTGTTAATAACGACACAATTCTGCTGATTTTACACGATTTAGCTGCTTCTAGCTGGCACTGCCTGGCATGATCAGTGGAATGAGTGGAGTGCAGTGAATTGAATAATCACTTAACAATGACAGAGCTGTGAAATAATGTCCACAGCAAAGGTCTTAGCAATTCACACAGTTTTTCCTACACTGAGACCTAGGGCTGTCCCAGCTTCCCTTTGGTGACCGACGCCTCTCACACTCCCGACGACCCTGCGTTACTGCGCCTCTGAACTCCCCGACGCCTGGTTACTGCGCTCTCAAATCCGACGGCCCTGGTTACTGCGCCTCTCAACTCCCCGACGCCTGGTTACTGCCCCCCCTCTTTTTTTTTTTTTTCAACTCCCGACGCCTGGTTTACTGCGCCTCTCACTCCGGACGGCCCTGGTTACTGCGCTCTCAACTTCCGACGCCCTGGTACTGCGCTCAAACTCCCGACGCCTGGTTACTGCGCCTCTAACTCCCGACGGCCCTGGTTACTGCGCCTCTTCAACTCCGGACGCCTGGTTACTGCGCCTCTCAACTCCCGACGCCCTGTTACTGCGCCTTCTTCAATCCCGACGCCCTGGTTACTGCGCCTCTCAACTCCGACGCCCTGCGTTACTGCGCCTCTCAACTCCCGACGCCCTGGTTACTGCGCCTCTCAACTCCCGACGCCCTGATTAGCGCTTCTCAACTCTGAATACGGCCCATCCCACGGTTCCGCAGTCGGATCACGGCCATTAGTCGTAGACGACCGTAACGAGCTGCTGCTGAGTGACGTGCCGACTGAGATAGATCTCCAGTTTCAGGCCGGCTCGGCGGACAAAAACCGGCCCCGTGCGTCATCACAGCGACGCCCGTAACTCCCCGCCCACCGGCAGACACGACCGCTGGCCCGCCCACCCCGGTGACCCACTCACTGGCGGCCCCGTAACTCCCCGCCACCGGCAGACATCGACCGGCCGCCCACCCTGGTGACGTCAATATGACGTCACTAGCGGCGCATTGCGCCGGATTCGCTCCGTTGAATCGCCACAGCTTCTGGAGACCAGATCGGTTCGAGATGGACAATTTACGGGAAATAGCGGCGCACGAACGCACGACTTACGGCGATCAGAGGACTGATGTCGCCAGATACGGCGGATTTCCGAGAAAGTGATCACCAAACATAGCGAATTTGGTCGAAAATGATCGAGCATTTCCCAGACGACGCGATGATTCCGGCTGAAGATGCGGTACTTTTGGAGACGATGCCAGAAGGGAGCCTGCGCAGAACTGGTTCAAACATCAATGTTGTCGTTACGTGACAAAGTTGGAGCGCACTAGCGTAAGGAAGTAAGGGGACTAGTTTGACCAATAGGTGATAAAGCAACCCGGCCAACAATTAACCTGAACAGTGAGCACTGATCGGGCAAAAATGGCATTAAGCCATTGTGCCCGATCAGTGCCCAAGTTCATTGTTGGCTGGGAAAGTAGGTCCCACTGGTTTTCAACCTACTGACTTTTCGTCATGTTGCTAGTATAGTAGTGCTGGAAAACTGGTTATCATTTTTGCCCGATGCGTCGAAAATACGGCGTCTGTCAAAGTTGTACAAGTTGATATAGCAACACGCATTGTTGCTGATTACATGAGTAGCGTAGTATCTTGTGGCCTTCAGCGATGACAATAATCAGATATAAAAACTACAAATGACGTACTTACATGCAAAACGACACCTCTGATTGCAGGCATTGACTTAAAGGGAATATAGCACCTTTAACATTAGTTTTAACTGAGATAGCCAGATTGTCGGGTGTACTGAGAAACCTGCTAATCTTGAAAATTTTCCGTTCCAAACGACTAGTGCTGAGTTTGAACGCAAAAAACCGTTGGCATTTGTGCATTGGCCATATACAAATTTAGTGAGTTTCGCATACGTCATAAGTAGTTACTCCACTGTTGATTTCCACCGCACTTCGTTTTCGCCTTTTTGAACGTCGCCAGTATTTCAGTTACCTTGCGTCCGCCCCCGCGTCCGCCACCGAAAGGTTTATTGACTTGATAAATTTTGAAATGAATGTCATTTTCTTTTCAGTTTTTCGTTGGGATTTCAATTTGAAATAATGCAGACAATGGTTTTAAAAGGCCCCAACTTGATGGGTTAAGCTCAACCGTTAGCTTGCCCAAATATTCTCCGCACAATTAGAGCATATTCAGTTAATAACTTATGTATTTCACTTCACTGCCATGGGCCAATTCACTTCTATGGACATGTTATAAAGTGAATATTTGGACAAGTTGTGAACCGATTTCGAATTAAAAAATCAACTATAAATACTTCAGTTGAGTGAAAAATGTGTTGATAGGGTTGGGCTGGTCCAGTGATATCAAGCGATATATATCACAAAAATGTGGCATTTGGGGGGTTGAAGGAGAAGGCCGTTTTCCATAAAAACATGATTGGCGATTAACTTTGTGAATTTGCATTGGGCATTTCCATTTGAAAATAATACAGAGAAAGGTCTTAAAGGTCCCAACTGTTATGATGGGTCCCAACCGGTACGCTAATATTTTCCGCAATAGAAGCATATGCGTGCTAAACTAATGAATTTCACTCACTTGGCTAATCGAACAATGAACGAAATGCACTTGGTGGATTATTATTTAAAGTAACTATCATTGTTAATTGTTTAGTTGATTTCCTATTAAAAAACAATAACCCAAAAGGATTGCTTAGAATAGAAACCCAGTGCAAACATTAGGGCATTTTGTACCTTAACGGTCCAATATGTATTTGCGAGCATAACCAGCGGAACGCAGTTGTTTACGTTTTTACGCATTTGATTCAAGGAAAGCGATTTTTTGCCGTTCGATCCCTCCTTGTGACCGTCACCACTTTTTTGGTGACGCAATTTGTTGTGACGTTCACATGTAAACATATAACTATTTTTCAATTAAAAACAAATTACGGACTTTTTTTTCGCCAAAAAATTGAAATGCCAGGACCGTAATCAGGCAATTTCTCCATCATTCTACATACTTTTCCCAAGGTGCTATATTCCCTTTAAAAAATAGTCGCAGGCTGGTAAGGTTAGTTAGGTTAAATGAGGTTATATTAGCTCAATGTTAGTTTATATAACTGGTTAGGTTAGACTACATAATCACGACGATACAATAACACCTGGCGGTGCCAGGACCGATCACCACACGAATGAATTCGAAACATACGTGCATGACTACACACCAACCAACTGTTACAGTCCGAAGCGTTATAAGCCAGGTGGCAATGCCGCAGCCCATGCAATCTCACCGTGTAGCGCGTAGTAAAGCCTGCCGCGGTGCCTGGACTATGTACCCAGAAGGACGTGTGTAGCCCACAAACAACACCTACCCCGGTTACCTGGATCACTTGGCAGAGATTAGCGTCCATCAGCTCCATCACCAGGTACACGTCCGAGAACTCATCCAGTGTCCTCTGCGGCGTGAACGCGTTCAGAAGACCGATGATCTGTCGACAAACACGCGTTACCATGGTAACCAGGCAGCCGTCAGTGTTACCGTGGTTACCAGGCAGCCGTCAGTGTCACCGTGGTTATCAGACAGCCGACATACCGCCACATTCATGCGTTACTATGGTTACCGGGGAGCCGATACACGCGTTATCCTGGTAATCATGAAGCCAACACACATGGTTCTAGGGAGTCATCATGGTTACTAGGGAGACAACACACGCGTCATCATGGTTACTAGGGAGACAACACATACGTTACAATGGTTACCAGTAAGGCAAAACACGCGTTATCATAGTTACAGGGGAGCCAAAACTCGCGTTGTCATGGTTACCAGGGAGCCGACACATGCGTTGCCATGGTAAGAGAGAAGCCGACACAAGCTTTACTATGGTTACCAGGGAGCCGATTCACGAGTTACCATGGTCACCAGGGAGCCGACAAATGCTTTACTTTGGTAGTCAAGGAGCTAACATACACTTGACAATTAATCATGGATACAAGACACATGCGTTACACGCGTGTTCCTCACCAATCATTGATATACATACAAATCAACCAAGAAGACGACGATCACACATCTTCGTCATTATCAGTACAACAACTGCAGCTATCTCACAGTTATACTACAACACTAGGCAGACACGACAGTGGCGTGACACACGCTTTGATAACGCGCACATAACGAGACGGAACTAACGCTAACAATCAGACACACGTGAACGAGTAGAACGATATAGAAATAAAACCTCCCCAGGCTCAGACACGATCTAACACACAAACAACTGTGCGTATTTGTGTATAACAATGCCGGCTTTAATCTAGGCCTGGCGCCTCTCCGACCGACTGAGGCGTGCAGCAGTCTGCTGCGGTGGCGGATATCTGAGGGTAGGTTATAATAAATACTAACACGGGGGACGATACAATAATTATTTAGACCGATGGTCGTTGTTTGATTATTCCGCCAAGACCGAATGAGGTCCAGTTGGAAAAATCATACAATCGCCGTGCCTAAATAATTATATCGCCTAGGTGCGGTATTGATTTTATTCAGATTCTACCTCGTTATATTAAAAACTGTCGTAACAAAGCTGGGCAAAATGTAAATGCCCGGCAGCCCGAAGCTTTGACCAATTACTTAACATTGCTTTTCTGAGAGCTGAAAACCTTTTACCACACGCTCGCGCTAATGCTAAACACATACTGAGACATATGATAATAGGTAAGGTGGCGGCAACAGAGGTTACCGATGTTTATAGAAAAGGAAGGGAAGGCAGCGGCAGCAAAACGGCGGCGGGGGAGAGGGGGGCACTCACGTTTTTGTGGCTGACGAGCTTCATCAGCTTGAACTCGCGGTAGGCGCGCTTCGCGTGCGTCACATTCTGGAACGGCCTGCTCAGCTTCTTGATGGCCACCTGGTGGTTGGTGATCGTGTCCAGTGCCGAGCTGAGGGA
Organism: Semibalanus balanoides; assembly: GCA_014673585.1. Taxonomy (NCBI): domain Eukaryota; kingdom Metazoa; phylum Arthropoda; class Thecostraca; order Balanomorpha; family Balanidae; genus Semibalanus; species Semibalanus balanoides. The sequence continues at coordinate 51,118 of VOPJ01016541.1, forward strand.
GCGAGGGGGGAGGGGGGTTAGGGTGACGTCAGGTGGCGATCTGTGACGCTGTGTGACGTCAGGAGACTATGAGCGGAGCTGGATGACGCAGCAGATAACGTTAGATAGCGTCAGCTGATGTTGGGTGTCAGCAGATGACGCCGGATGATGTCAGGTGACCAGTGTCCCAAGATTCTATTTTGGCTTGGGTGTCAGAGTGAAAAATTTGAGCCCAAAAAGACCATGAGAGTGGAAAATTATGTAGAAAATGGTACGATATTGATAGCTGTTTTCATATGAATAGCATATAAAAAGCAATGGTTTTCATTGAAATAATGTATTTTTAGTCAATATTTATTTATATCAGAATCAATATCACAATTCATAATTTGGGAGTGATTTTTTTTGCCTAAAATGCAGAATGAGAGTGGAAAATTATTCACAGTTGGGTGTCATCTCCCACCCAAATCGACAAATTTTGGGACACTGCAGGTGACATGTGTGACGGTTTCCGTAAGCTCTTGTGGTAGCTGAAAAGAAGGGATACACTAACACAGTCTCTACCAACGACTGGTGAGTTTATCAGCTTTGTGAACCTTCACAAAATTGGTAGTTTCAAGCACCCACAGCAGAGATGTAAATCCACGGCCATAACGATCAACGGCACGGTTTGTGAAAACGCCTTCGAAGATGAATGTGCGATAAAAAAAACATATATTTAATACACAAGCAGAAGAAAGAAGACTTTCAGAAATATCGAGTGACCGTGAACGTGATTATGATGAAGACTAGGGGTTGAGGAAGCGTGAACGTGCAAGTACCACTATGGCTAAAGATCAAAAATAGAAATTGTTGAATAGTTAAATACACCAAAAGATATTTAACGGGATTCGAATACACTTCAGCTCTCATCCAGTTAGTTTCCATATCCTCATTTCAAATTGAAGAATCCCATAGTCCCAAGTACTCATGTCGGCTGCATACCATCCGTAGTAGTCACGCACGCCAAAACCAACGGCTTCTGGGGAGATCTACTGAATTCACTCAGATTTATGCACAAATACGCTAAAAAACGGACGGCGCGAAGCTATGTTTCTAAATCAGATGGGAGTCGAGGCGCACTGCAAACTGCATGGCGATCTACACGATACATAGATGATGCACGCAGCCTACAGTAAAGTCAGGGCTGGATGATTTGGCCTATTCCGATAAAACACCTCCGCGCAGATGTTATTGCCATCTGCCACGGTAGCAGGCAGGTTACAAGTTAATAATCACCAGCACCAAAACCCCATCAACACGGCATCAACACAACACATTGCTGTGACTGTGCTGTGCTGGGTTGGGTGTTGGAGAGGCGACCTGTCCTGCCCCGGAGGTGACACATCAGACCCTCGACAATCGCCCCGCCACTGTCCGGTGACAACATAATCCGGTGTACATGACACCGACGCAGGTGGCATGGTGCACCACGTGGAGTCGCGCCCCGCCACTGTCCGGTGACAACATAATCCGGTGTACATGACACCGACGCAGGTGGCATGGTGCACCACGTGGAGTCGCTCAATATTCGACACTGCTTTGTGGAGTTCAAAGGATGTAATCATGCTGACTAGTTGACTGAGATGAGGAGAGCGATACGAACAAAGTCCCGAGGGCGCGAACCGACAGAGAAGATAAGGCCAAACAAATACACACGTAATATTGGACCAGAGACGGGCAGAAAGAGTTATTAGTTGTCAACGGAAGTCCACATATTGGAACAGGTGTCAACGAAAGTCCACAAATTGAAACATATTGAGTCCACGACTGTTCACAAAAAATAACAAATAGTGTTACCAACCAGAGATAAGCAAAATCCATGGCAGTGACTAAACCATGCAGCGGACCAAGCACATTAGCAACACGAATGTGATGAGTTGACCAAACAAAACAGTGCCAACTCCCTGGATCGCCGTGATCACCTCAGCTGAGCCCTGCACCAAGCCACACCGTGCCGGACACGGCGCACACGGCAGCGCCACGTCCACGTGCCTCACTCCCTTCCCCTCCCCATCCCCCAGCCGGCAACCGATCTATCGACCGTCCCAGTGCGGCGGCGCCAGCTTTCAGCCACGCCTCGCTCGCTTCCGGTGGCACACACACACACACCACACACACACACACACACACACACACACACACACACACACACCACAACACGCACAGCACGCACGCACGCCACGCACGCACGCACGCACGCACGCACGCACGCACGCACGCACGCACGCACGCACGCACGCACGCACGCACGCACGCACGCACAGACGGTTACACAGAACCTGTGGCTCACTCTCGCCTACCCCCTTCCGTCCGGCGGACAGTCAGTAATCAAAGAAACGTTCACTCATCCACTCCTCACCAAACAGGGGGCAACCACTTAGAACAAAACCCAACCCAGAGCGGTCAGCAGCCCCACACAAAGCCCCCCTCCACTCTCCATCGGGCGGCGGCGACCCCTCCCCTGCCCCTGGAGCGGCCGCGCCCAAACGCTCGACATCCACAAAGGCTGCGACTGATGGGTTAATCAATCGTCACTGGCCACCACCGCCACTGGCTCCACACAGATCGAGGAGACAAAGACACGCGTGGCAGCGACATTTACAGAGCAGGCGTGTGTTCGGCCGAGTGGCGCCAATGGATCGTCATTGGAAGGCAGCAGTGGATATCAGGGCTATTTCTGAGGGTATCAGGGCTATTTCTAGGGGAGGGACAATGCGAGTCTATTTTGGGTGTCGTTAGGGCTAAGATCACTGTTATATTGTAGAATGTGGTTAACTCCCGCCGTACGTTTCGACCCCCCTGGAAATCGGTTCCTATGGGACCTAGACATAAACCGAAAAAAGTTCGAAAGGTCGTCAAAAAGCATTTTAAAACTATTTCAGGTAACTTTACTCAGATCAATATTGAGGTCACCAGAGGTTATGAAAGGTCAGATTTTCCAGATTTAGGATTTCGCTCCAGATACCCCCAAATATTTGGGGAGCTATGATAGCTAGGGACAGACGAAAACAAAAACACAATCGAAAGCTATTAGAATTTGCAATCGCCAACATGTCCTCAAATTTGAGATCAGGTCAATAGTTGAGGCTCCAGGTCATCGAATGTGAAGTCAATTTTTGTCAAAACTGTTCACAAAATCATGTTTTACCTGATAAAGATAAGATAATAATTTTGACGCAATCGTGTTTGTCTCGTCAAGTCACTTTGAATCATATTCATGACCAGGTTAGGTCAACCTAAAAAATTACCTCAAGTCAAGGTCAAGTGATGACTCAATAAGGTCAAGTGATGACTCAATAAGGTCATGTTGCACATTGGGAGACGTGCCACGAGACAAAACCAGCGGTGCCGCTTTCACATCTCTATCTTTATTTTATCGAGAGTTATTGACACACAAATCTTGGAGACCACGGATGACTTCGGCTGACCCTGTATGCGTCCCTGAACAAAAAATGCACCTTGGTATTCAATAATGGCCTATGATAACATGATCCAGAAGGAATTGGCAGATATCATGCGTATCCTGATAAAATAAGGGGGCGTCTGAACGCCCCCTCGCCCCTCCCCCGGCGCGGGTTAACACGCGCATTTGAGAGGGGTATGCCACTAACACGCCCTGGAGGGGGGCATTTAAGTGCCCCCCGTGATATCTAAGAAAGTATGAGAGCTAGAACGTTCAAACTTACATGGTAGGTAGGTGCTGTGATAATCTACATTATCTGAAATTTGGGTGACCTTAGTTCAATATCGTAAAGGTCAAACGAGGTCACGAAGGTCAAATCGGGCCAAATGTCACCATTTTTGGGATTTGACCTCTGTGGCGTCACAGGTCAAAAGCAATGTGTCTGAAGTTATGTTTGGGGATGAACGTTGAGATTGGCTACCAAATGGCGTTTGTATCGTCCCGATCTGACTGTTGGTTCCGAAGATATCGCTTCGCCAACCTCGATTTTGGCTGCCATTTTGTCATTAAAATCCATATAACTCAAAAATTTACCAACCGACTTATATTTTTTACGTCAAACGATCCGCTATTGTGTTGTTGTAAATGTCGCACAAAAAACACCGCTCTGCGACGCTTCGTTTTTGAGATATTCACGAAAAACGTGTGGGGGGGGGACAAAAGTGCCCCCTCCTCCAGTGCGCGTGTTAAGCGGTGTAGTGTAGGTTGATTCGGAAAGCAGACAAGTTTTCGGAGAACTTCAATAAAGTACGTTGCATAATTCAAACAGTTACATTAGTTGTGTTGTTCCCCCTCAGACCTACTGTATAATGAGCGTCATTCCGAGTCTGACTTTCTCTGAGTGCAGCCGGCAGTGGTCAGCCGATCTTTATTTCAGCTTCACCACACGTTAGGCTTCACCACACGTTAGGCTTCATCACACGTTAGGCTTCACCACACGTTAGGCTTCATCACACGTTAGGGCTTCATCACAACGTTAGGCTTCATCACACTTAGGCTTCATCACACGTTAGGCCTTCATCACACGTTTAGGCTTCCAATCACACGTTAGCTTCATCACACGTTTAGGCTTCACACCACACGTTAGCTTCAATCACACGTTGGCTTCATCACACAGCGTTAGCTTCACCACACAGACGTTAGGCTTCATCCACGTTAGGCCTTCATACACACGTTAGGCTCATCACACTTAGGCCTTCATCACACGTTAGGCTTCATCACACGTAGCTTCATCACACGTTAGGCTTTCATCACACGTTAGGCTTCACCACACGTTAGGCTTTCACACCGTTAGGCTTCACTCACACGTTAGGCTTCACCACACGTTAGGCTTCATCACTACGTTAGGCCTTCATCACACGTTAGGCTTCAATCACACGTTAGCTTCAATCACACGTTAGGCTTCCAACCAACGTTAGGCTTCACCCAGTTTAGGCTTCATCCACACGTTAGGCTTCATCACACGTTAGGCTTCACAAACGTTAGGCTTCATCAAACACGTAGGCTCACCACACGTTAGGCTTTCAACCACACGTTATTCTTTCACCCACGTTAGGACGCTTCATCACACGTTAAGGCTTCAATCACACGTTAGGACCTCAACCACACGTTAGGCTTCATCACACGTTAGGCATTCAATCACGCGTTAAGGCTTCAACCAACGGGTTTAGGGGGGCCTTTTGCACCAGCACGTTAGGCTTCATACACGTTAGGCTTCACCACACGTTAGGCTCACCCACGTTAACGCTTTCACAGCACACGTTAGGCTCATCAACGTTAGGCTTCAACCACACGTTAGGCTTCACCACACGTTAGGCCTTCATCACACGTTAGGCTTCATCACACGTTAGGCTTCACCACACGTTAGGCTATCATCACACGTTTAGGCTTCACCACACGTTAGGCTTACCACACTTAGGCTTCACCACACGTTTAGGCTTCACCACACTTAGGCTCATCACACGTTAGGCTTCATCACACGTTAGGCTCATCACACGTTAGGCTTCATCACACGTTAGGGACTTCATCACACGTTAGGCTTTCATCACACGTTAAGGCTTCATCACACGTTAGGCTTTCATCACACGTAGGCTCATCATCACGTTTAGGACGCATCAACACGTTAGGCTTATCACACGTTAGGACTTAACACCACACGTAGCCCCCTTCATCACACGTTAGGCTTCCATCACAACGTTAGGAAAACCCTTCACACCGTTAGAGCTTCCTCACACGTTAGGCTATCATCACACGTTAGGTCTTCATCAACCACGTTAGGCTTCAATCACACGTTAGCTTCAATCATACACGTTAGGCTTCATCACACGTTAGGCTTCATCACACGTTAGGCTTCATCACACGTTAGGCTTCATCACACGTTAGCCTTCATCACACGTTAGGCTTCATCACGGATTGCCATGGTCGAGACCAATGTTGTTGCAAAACAGCCTGCTTAGAATGAATCCAATATAGTAGGTAATAGTATGCGAATTCAAACATTCGAGTCAGACCGTATGAAGGCAGATGTAATACATATTCATAGGTGATGTATTCAGAGCACCCGCTTGGCGAGCTGAAAGGTACAGTGACGTATGAGAAAGGCATACTTCTGCACATATTTCTACTCGTTCCAAGAAGCTTCAGGCAAAATAGTAGCATGAATTAACATAATCCAGCCCACATAACATTATAACAATGACTCTGATCTAGAAAGTTACTACATTGAAAGGTCTGTACTATTGCTATATGTATAGCATATTATGCAACCTAATACATTTCAAACCGGCCGAGTTCTCGTCGACTGCTTGATCAACTCCCAGACACTTAATTAAACCACTTATAGCTGTATTTAAATTAGTAATCCAGTCTCTGATTCCCTAATAATTACATTTATATTAGCATTCCAGTCTATATTCGGACATATCAGTTCAGATCCCTATGAATACTGGTGGTCTAAGCCAGTTCATTAACCAAATCGCCTGCCTTCAGATCCACTGATTAAGTACAACTAGAGCAGAGGCAATATGATGCCACGAGACGACGCAAATGACGATGACGATGAGACGATGACAGTGTCCTAGGATTGCTTTAAAGCCAGGGTGCAGAGTGATAAATTCAGACTGAAAATCAGGAAAAAGAGTGGAAAATTCTACCTAAAAAAATACCTTTTCAAGAATTTACCTATTATGCTATTAAACAAAATCTGATCAATTTTATGGCTTTTTAGATATTAAAAATAAATTAGTGAAAACAATCTCAAAAGTAAAAAAGTGAAAAATGGCCATTCAAATTGGAAAAAAGGAGTGGAATATTATATATTGTAGGGTGTCGCTTTACAACCAAAATTTCCAATCCTAGGACATGACGACGACGACGACGACGACGACGACGACGACGACGACGACGACGACGACGACGACGACGACGATGACGATGACGATGACGATGATGATTGATGGAATGATGAATGATGGATGTCCAGATGATTGCTTTGGCCAATGATGATGATATAGACTCCGATCATATGATGATGATGATGATGATGATGATGATGATGATGATGATGATGATGATGATGAACAGCAGGACACCGCACGGCCGGGCCAAACTTTGTTCTGAGCTCCATCGTTTCCTTCAACCGTCATAAAGTTGCCGCAGAACGATCATCCGACAACCTATAAGTATGTTTTATAATTAAAGCAAAATGCTGTGCAAAACATCATCAAAACAAGTGAAATAGGTTGATTAACAGAAACACGCTCGAAAATATATCGACAGGTGCGTGTCATGTCATTTCAGGTCACCAGTGCTCCATGATGACGAACATGGCCCGGTCTCCAGCCGGGGGCGGTCCATGTCGACTGGCAGCACGTCTGTGATGACGTCATCATCACCATACCCTGCACAGCAGCGTCCAAGGCTATACTGATCAACGTAGCGTCCCCTTCCCTCCCTGGTGACACCCATATTCCTATCCCGGTGACGATCCCGGTGACGATCCCGGTGACGTCCCGGTGACGTCCGGTGACGTCCCGGTGACGGTCCGGTGACGTCCCGGTGACGTCCCGGTGACGTCCCGGTGACGGTCCCGGTGACGGTCCCGGTGACGGTCCGGTGACGGTCCGGTGACGTCCCGGTGATGGTCCGGTGATGGTCCGGTGACGGTCCGGTGATGGTCTGGTGATGGTCCGGTGACGGTCCGGTGACGGTCCGGTGATGTCCCGGTGATGGTCCGGTGACGTCCCGGTGACGGTCCGGTGATGTCCCGGTGATGGTCCGGTGACGGTCCGGTGATGGTCCCGGTGACGTCCCGGTGATGGTCCGGTGACGGCTATCACTACGGATCCATCAGATGATTATGATGATTATTTGTGTTTAACCTTATTAGTGGCAGGGGGGAGAGATTCTGCCCACCCCTCATGTTTTTCACGGATATCTCCGCAACAGCTGGGAGAAGAATTATGAATTTTGGGACTTTTCCTAAAATTGATTTTCACATGTGGAGACACAGTTTTTAGTTCATGACCTGAGCAGAGGCGATTCCGGGGCCCAGTTTTGGAGGATTTGTCGGCGACATTTGACGATAATAGCCGGCAGTCAATAAACAATGCAAATTACATTTATAGCTATGAAGATGCTTCAGATAGTTTTATCTTCTATTATTTGCATAATTTATTACATATTGAGTTTCAGGGCGTGTTTCGGCACAGCAAAAGGGGCTGACTTGAATTAAGCATTTACATGAACCCCATTTAAAGTGACCTGTATACGACTANGGACGGAGTGGTGCAGATTCCGCCACGTGTCGGCCTGTGAGTCGGGCCAGGACGGAGTGGTGCAGATTCAGCCACGTGTCGGCCGGCGCCGGGCGACGCTGTCAAACCGGTCCGGTCCCGCTCGCTGCGGGATTCAGCCAGCTATCGTTTTGCCTACTGTGGGATACTTATTACTTAACCCTCGCCTTACGGTTACGGGGGGGGGGGCTAGGCTGACAGGCCCTCCTAAGGTTTTTCTTGAATAACTTTTTACACATAAAGCGCATCTTCCTGGAAATTTTTAGCAGCTGAGTTTACAACAATTATACGTATCCTGTAAAAAAATTGGTTAAGTGTTTCAGGAGATAGTTATTTTTTGATGACGTCTTGTTCATAAAGACGGTAAATATGGAAAAAATCATAGAAAATATAGTTTTGCAGCAAATTGAAAACGAAAATAAGAAAACACATAATATGCTATTCTCCTTCAAATAGCAATTTCAGGAATTAAAAAAAGTTTTTAACCCCAAAAAGGTAAACAAAAAAATTAAAAAAATCCCACCAAATCAAAAATTTCAAAGATAACTTAAAAATTGGAACGTATTTGAGAGAAATGAGTTTGGACAATAGCCGTTTTCACGTTGGATTATTTTGTGTGAAATGTTTTAAAACATCTTAAGATGTTTTGAAATAATTAGTATGAAAGTTTTAGTATACGATATATTAAAGAAAAAAAAGTTACTGATTTAGGCGATATTATAATTATTCAAGAGTTATGTAAACATGAAATGAGCCCTCTACAAGATTATGATACAAAAAATTTCGTTTCCAAAGAACATATGCGTCTAGAGTCCGTTTGTTCAGTTAAGCATATCGCCATATTAGTTACTCAATCTGGCAGCGTCATGCATCACAAAGTTCTGCCTTCGCATGGCGCAATAATGCGCTAGAAACGATTCGCTGGAGGAGAGTCCATTATGAGTCAGGGCAGTTCGCTTTGTTGAGCGACCAATAGCGTGCCCGAGACCGATATGTTTTAAGATGTTCTAAAAAGTATCAGTAGGTAAAGATATCTTCCACGATGATATGATATCACAGCTAACCTATACATAATTATATTGCTATGTTACCACAAACCGCAATTTTTTGTAACATACTATATTCTTACCAACATATTACCAAATTCTGAGAGACATTTCAAGACAAAAATCGCTTGCAAAAGTTGCGTAGTTAAGGAAAGAATAAGTATACTTAAACTTTCACACTAAAACATTTCGAAACATCTTAAGATGTTTTAAAACATTTCGCGCAAAATAATCCATCGTGAAAACGGCTAATTCCCAAAACAAATTTCAAAGCAATATCTCTATTTTGACTGAGGGATGGCTTCCTAAGTGTAAACAACTTATGACATAACTTTTGTTTCACTTTTTGACTTTTTTGACCAGATATGAACAAATAAATACTTGTTTTGTATTCAGGAGCAAAAACTGGTCTGAGAACATACATTTTTATTTACATTTCTCACTTTCTAATTTTGAGGTTTTCAGATAGTTTTTTTTTCCGGACGTGATCGAGTCGAGGCTGCTAATGCTAATCGCCCATAACAATTATCATCTATGGTGAGGACTTTCGTTCCTTAGAGATCATTAACTAACCCAGACCTAAAAATCGATATATGTTAAGATAGCTAATTCAATGACCAACATTTTGCCGCTAACCAAATCATGTTATGTTCATTACTTTAATAATTACGACGGACAGAACAAAACCGTTATTTTTGGACGAGGTCAATTTTAGGCCATTCACTTGACCTGGAAGGTCACCCGTTGACCTGAAACCCAAAAATGATATACCATCAGATTTCTCACATGACAGGCAACATGCTGGTTTTTACCGCGTTGCTCTATGTTCCTTGGTTTGGAAGTTAACAGGGGGCTGTCAGCCCGCCCCCCCCCCCTCTCGTACGGCGAAGGTGAGAAATAGAGGTGCCACTTTTCAGGCTTGTGGCTACCCGACCCGACCCGTAAATCCCCTTCAACTACCCACCACTACCCACATGACCGTATTAGGCCGCCAGCTACCCGCAAGTACCCACAAATAAAATTGTCCATCTTTATGTCTACCGTTTATTAGCTCATGTTTTAATACTTAATTGTTTTTTGTTGATCTCTACTCACTAACTGAGGTGCCTATGTTTGTTAAAGGGACACTCCCTACTTTAAAAATGTGTCAAATGTACATACGTCGTTTGTGGTCCAAAATATGAAGTGAATGCTGCCGAACACGATTATGACATTTGTTTCTCAACAACAGTGCTCAATTTCAAAAAATAAATCAGTTTTAATATGGGCTGATTACGTCATATGGGGATTTAATTTTGAAAAAAAAATAAAACCTTCCACACTGTTATAAGTAGGACTAAGTGTTATGAGCTAATGTATTGGCCACAAAGGATAAACAAGTCGACTGTAATTCAACATTTAAGTAAAGATAGACTCCGACATCGGCTCAGGGCCACCTATTCAAATACATTGGGGAACTGGGGATATTACAGTGTCAAAACTAAACTTGAATTTCCTCTGTGATTCGACTTAGTGGTTGTTTAACTTATACCATGCATAATTGCAATGCCAACACGCAAAATGGCTATCTCAACTCAAATATAATGTTAAGGTGGCAGTGTCCCTTTAAAGCATCCCAATTCGCATCCAAATCCCTGTTTTTCAATGTTGTTCAGTTTGTGAGCATTATGTAACCTGCAAACTACCCACTAAATCCAAATGATCGCTTGTGCTACCCACTACTACCCACGTGGGTAGTAACTACCCGCACCTGGTGGGTAGGTGGGTAGAAAAGTGGCACCTCTAGTGAGAAACGTTCCTCGTAAGGCGAGGGTTAAAGCTATTGAAGATCATTAATAGACCAACTGTATCCATACGAAGCTACTGTTTATGTGTATGTAAATTGTTTTGTATGCATTTATTTGTATTTATATGTCATTCACTACTCTCAAATTGTATTGCAGGAAGAATTTAAAAGCTGAAGGAACTTTCGGATGAAATAAAAGCGAAGTTCAGAGTGTGGTTGCTATGACGTGTTCATTGTTGTATGATTTTGATGCCTATAATGCCTCTGTGTCTGTGTATCCTGTTTCACATGAGGTGACTGAAACTGTATTCTGTTTCACAGGAGGCGACTGAAACTGTATTTCTGTGCATTTTCTGTGTGGAGGCATCGCTGAAGATAATGGCGCTGGGATTAGTGCTACACAAGGGTGCCTACCTTAGGAATATTTGGAATATTATGGATTTCATTGTTGTAGTTACGGGGTAAGTACAACAAAATCAGTGGCATTTTTCTCAATAATTAAATACTTACACTGGTGGATCCAGATTGGTGGTCTTGGGGGGCAAATTCCAAAAAGTCTCACACAAGTTTGAAAACTCATCGGATCCCACTTGCTGTGATTGATCTTGATTGATCGCATTAGATTTTGTTCTTAATTAAGAAATGTAAATTTTGCTCCGATTTCAGGCAGGGTTTTTGTTTGAGGGGCCATGGCTGGACTCCCCCTGGATCCGCTAGAGAATGCACAATTTCTTACAGTGTGTGGAAAGGCTTACAGTTGTGTACGCCATTTTATATTTTTACCCCTTCCCTGGTTTGTCTTTCCATTGTTTCTATTATTTCAACCGTATACACATATGTTTGACTGTCTCTTTGTGTCACAATTAAAAATGTGTTCAGTGCGTGAAATGATGAGCAATGCGACAAACAAAAGGGATTTGATATATTGCATTGTATACTATACCGGCCACCTGAGATGAGACGAGCGAAGGTAGCAAAGTGACGGTGGCGCATCATCCGGTGACCCGCTCGTCCTGCGCTGACAGCCTGATAACGCTGCTCATGTCGGAGGCCATCAGCGTTGATCTTCGAATGCTCCGCTCTTTCCGTGTTCTGCGCCCGCTAAAACTGGTGTCGCGGGTGCCAAGTGAGTGCAGCCGTCCGTCCGCCCAGACCCGTGGTGCGAGAGGGATCGGACGATAGCGAGAGGGCCTGAGGTGGCCGGCCGGGCCGGCTGGCTGCACGTGCTGCATGCACTGCCGGTCCCGTGCCAACTGACACGTGCACGTGCACGCCCCTCGGCCACGTGCGGCTGACTCGAGTGACGCCCGTACAGCGCGCGCCAGCACCCCTGACCGTCGCTTGTGGCCCGCTCCTGCCCGGCAGCATCATGACAATGTTCGCGGAGAATCGGATTGAAGTAGACTTTCGTATGCTGCGCTCGTTCCGGGTGCTGAGGCCTTTAAAGCTCGTGTCACGAGTGCCTAGTAAGTGTCTCCGTGTCACGAGTGCCTATAGTAAGTCTCCGTCAGCTGGTGTTGGCACTAGGCTAGCGTAGGGATAGTCAGTCAGCCCATATAGACGCTTCAGATAAATATCCGCACATAGCTATACCGTGCACTACCCAACCATAACAGCAGGATAGGCGTGAGCTAGCGACGATGTTTAGCTCCCTTCATCATAGAGCATACCAATGCTAATTGCAAGCATAGCGAGACAAGTGCAAAATAACAATCATTAGAGTATAGAGCATAGCATAGAGGTGGAAGCAAAGTGCTTCGCTTGTTGTCAGCGCACAAAATTGGTTGCCAGTGATATGAATAGTACTTACATGCACACCTCAATGCAGGGAAATACAGTTAAGCTATTTCATAACTAGTACCTAAGTTCCATGCAAATTTCATGTAATTAATTTTGGGGGGCAATTCATGCACACAAGCTTATATGCAATACATAAATGATACTATTTTTAAAGCTAAAATTTGTAAGAGCATGTCTTGGATTTTTTCTTCTTCAAATGCTTCTTCGGACAGTGTATAGTATGGTGATAGTGTAACTAGGAATAAGCAATTTTTTATCTATTAATTTTTATTATTGCATTTACAACTAGTACTAAAAATGGTGATCTTAATGTTTAATTGAGGTCTTAATTCTTAAATAAGTTAAACTTAGTATGGTGATAGTGTAACTAGGAATAAGCAATTTTTTATATATTAATTTGTATTATTGCATTTACAACTAGTGCTAAAAATGTTGATCTTAAAGGGAATAGTTCACCTTGAAAAAATGAGAAAAAGCTCAGAAATGATAAAGAGAAGCAAGAAATTAAGTAGCATATTACTAGTAAGTCAAGAAAACCTATATTTCGCGGAAAAAGCATTAAAATGTCAATTATTTGGTGATAATTCATATTTTTCCTCTAAGTATGCAAAATCAAGCTTGCTTAGAAGCACGTATGTCAACAAAACGTCATCAATTGGAGGATAGTGGCGCATACAAGACAGTACTTGTCTAATAACTTGTTGAAGATGACAGAAAATGCAACGCTTTTAGAACCACGGAGATGAATTCGAAAGTCAAATCAGTGCTTATTAATTTTATTTATTTGGCTTAATCGCCGGTGAGATATTTATTTGGGAAGTTCACATAGATCAAATAAACGGCAAAGAATACTTAATATTCCTTGCGTTATCTCTGTGTTATCCAAGAAGAAGTTTCACGTGGTTCATCTAACGGCGTTGAAATTGCGTTAATATTTCAACATAGCCTATACCATGTAATTCTTTTTACGAACAAATTTTATCCGTGTGAGTCTTTTGGCAATAATCAGTGCAGTGAAACGGGAGTTATTCCTGAAACCCAGCAACTCAAAGGAAGCCAAGCAGATGAAAACGGATGTTTTGGCTCATCTGTAAGACTAGGCACGTCTGAATAATTTTGCTGGGAATGTGCTGAGAAATAACGTTTTATAGACAGATTTAATCATCATCACGATACAAGTCCTCGCATTTTTTTCTTTCAAATCAGGGAATGAGGTACTGGACACAATAATGTTTTTGTCCAGTCCAGCACGAGAGAGTTTATATCAAACACTTTTCCAAGTCCTTACGTACATCTCTACGTCAATAATCATGCGTCACATCAAGCAAAAATCAGCCAATCAGCGATTGAGTACCGTATACCGGTCGCCGACTTTTATGGACTGAACATATTAAATAAATTAAGGAGGTTTCTTGAAAAATGTGAACGTCAACAAGTCATTTTCGAGCAATGCGCCACAACTTGGCTATCTCAACTCAAAACCCTATGTTAAAGGTAAACTATTCCCTTTAATATTTAATTGAGGTCTTAAATAAGTTAAACTTGTATCACTATGTTTTATCAAGTTAAGTAATTAATTGTTCCGTCCATGTAGCACAGTCGGGAGAGCGCTCGGCTAACCATTCAAAGATGGGCTCGAGCTAGCCCCCACCGGTAATAGTTGGCAGCACTCGGGTGTAAAAGCGCTCAAAAACTACTATACCATAGGGTTCCCATGTTAATCCGACGATTTTCAGACGAGGCTGGCTCGTAACCTATGGGATATTTTTGAAATCCGACTTCTGCACCATATAGCTATGCGGCTTGGCTACATCGTTTTTATTTACTATTTGTATATATATTCTGGGTACAAAGAGGTTAAATGGGCTTGGGGGCTAACAATATTTGAGCGCCCAGCGCCGACTGTGGCGTGGCATGTATGTGACGACTGCAGCGACATATATAATGCTAGTAGAAGCGCCACCTATGCGCTTAGTTGTTTTGATTACCGCTGCCATATGCTACTAAAGGAACTGAAATACATACTATTTCGACTAAGCTTCAGTAGATTCGCTGGTATTGATTTTAATAAATTACGATTTAATCTATAGAAATTGAAGTTAATGATACAAAACAATACTGCTAATTTATAGTAGACAAAACAATTTCCAGAAAAAAAAACTATATCTTGTGTAATTCATTTGGGCGCTACATTCCTTACCGTTACCGGTCTACTCGGTGTCTAGTTACCCTGGGTTCGAGCTGCTTCGGCGTTCGCTATTTGCTCCTGGCGAGGATGACCTGGTGTGTCAAAAACGATACTAGCGACTGGCGGCCGGCCGCCCGGGCGCCACAGCCGCCAAACGGAATTCGACCGTTCAAGTCAAATTTCAGCTGATTGTTCAACAACTATGTATGTGATCAGATATGTTCTCTGGAATCAGAGAGAAAAATACATTTTGAATCCAACCGTGCTGCTTTCACGGTTCTAGCTTTGAAGCTGTGTTCGTATTTTTTTAAGTTATATCCGACATGTTCCTCCTAGTTGTACATTCAAATCCGCTGAAAACTGCTCTCTGAGCGGGATCTTGCCGTATATTTCATTCGATATATCCAAAAGTAATTGAGTTATCAAATATTTTCTGTAGATCCACAAAGCCAACACCCGAATAAACATCTCTATCGAAGTCCCATTGCACTCCGTTGAGAATTGTGCCCGCGTTTTAGCGTTGAATGCAAAATATATGACATTACAATGTGTAACGTGCTACAGGATGCCTCACTTGACGGAGCATTAATTTGGCGACCTATTTTTAGTCAGTCAAATATTGTCGAATCCTTAAGTTTAGTTGCAAGATATACTTGGAGCAGCTTACATACACTCATATAGATATTATGATCTAGTTGTATTTTACCCTAGTAGGAAACTATATCTGGTAGTAAAGTGCCATCTATTGGTCAGAAGTTGCATAAACTGCCGGCCGCTAGTACCGTGTTTGACACACCATGCATGCGGCCGATACCAGCGGCCACGTTCAAGGTCAGGTGAATCCAGCAAGCCCGGCGATCGGCCCAAAGTCGGTAATGGACGTAAACTTTTTCCTCTAAATTCTGCCGATGTCCTGGACAGTGGACATGCGCAATCGGGTGGGTGGTGGGTTTAGGGACCGCGCAAAAAGGTTTACTTAGCCCGCGCCCCGCTGGGGTATCCAGCCGAACGCGCCCCGTTGGGGGAGGGGGGGCAGATTCTGCCCCCTCGTTATCTTCTGAACCAACAATCATAGCGAGACGCGCAATACGGCAATCGAAAGGTCTCGTTGATACGCACCCAAAGCATTCGTTAAATTTTCGAAATAAGGTCACATGTCAGGTCAAGGTCAGCTAAAAGGTCAAAATGGAGTTATTTTAGTTTTTGGGCCATATTTTATATCCAAAGCCTTAGATTGTAACTAATTGAGCACAAAGTGCTCTCAAAGGTATAATGAAACTCCTGCATTAAGCGAAAGGGAAATTTAAACAAAGGTCATGGTCAATATCGGGTCACAAAAGGTCACTGATGTCAATAGGTCTACGAAAGTCATGCGAAATATGTTATATGGGTTGTTTTACACGTGCTATTCGATAGTAGAATCCATTTTGACAATTTGACATCATAAAAGGTCAGAGTCAGGTCATATGAGGTCAAATTGTGAAATGGAAATTTTGTAACAAAAAATACATTTTTATTGTCCAGTTTAGTCTCCGAAAAACGGATGTGATATTTTTTCGTTTCTATGTGGTCATTTTTTTGAAAAAAGGACGTCATGAGTTACTTACACTTGGGGAGTCATAATTCAGTCAAAAATTCAGATATTGCTTTAAAATTTGGTTTGGGTTTTGTTGATTTTGTTGTTGATCTCTTACTGCGGGCTCCACGTTGCGCGCTTGCCATTTTATCGCTTCGTTTGCGTTTAATCAGTCAATTGGCGTTTTCTCGCGTCCATAAAAATGCTAGCTTCGTGTTGACTACACAGTGCAGCGCGTCCACTGTCAAAATGAAAAGTGAAGAAACGAAAAAAAGCGCGTAGTCAGGTTACGTAAAACATCAAAATCGAAAAGAAAAAAATGCAGAAGTCTGTAGCCAGAAAACGCAAAATTGACCGCAGAAACGAAAAATGAAAAAATGATAAAACGATAAAACTATTGGATCAGTTGGAAGTTTTTTGCACTTTTGCAGGTTGGCCTGTGCTCACATGCCTCATGTCAAATGATTTGTTGGATTGTGTTTTAAAGAGTTTTTAAACTTTGATTTCATAGCATGTGTAGCTGTTTGCAGGACAATATATAGTTGTGATCCAGCGTCAGTTGAGTTGCGACCATTGGTTACGCTCAAGCTAAGTCAGCGCATTCGTTAAGCGATGCATATTTGTATGATTGTTGGAATCTCACCGAGCTCTGGCGTACATAAAAACAGGTATTTGCCATTATCATACATTCATATACATACTTAAGTGAGCTTTTTGCGACGTAGAACAACGGTTGTTTACAATTTGCATAAATGCTTTCTTATAAATTACGTCAATCATGATTGTGCTTCAAATTCTTTATAGATAAAAATGTGATTAGCCGGACTGGGAATCGAACCCACGAATCATGGACTTAACCAGCGCCTTTATCCACTCGGCTATTATTACGACAGAGATTAAGGGGGGTAAAGAAGCGATACAGTTCAGGAAAGGTGAGAGAAGATCAAAATTCATTGAAATGAAGGTTCGATAGAAGCTAGCATAATCTTTGATCACAATTCACAATACTTCGACGAAAAAAAACATTGTGACAAATCGACGTCATTTATAGGGTACTTATAGTTGATGATGATATTATTTGGCTTAACCCTATTACTGATCGGGGGGGCGAAATCGGCCCCCCTTGAGGTTTTTCGCTTACCGGGTCATTCATAACTCAACTCAGAATCTTCAAACTTGCTGGCTTTTCCTAACATTTCATTGCACATCGAATGGTGCACTTTTTTTCAAATTGAATTATTAGGAGGGGGTCCAGGACAGTTTTTAGGGGGGCGTGTCGGCCGTTTTGACACAAAAATATTTGCATGGTTAAGCACTCATGGAGAGTTGTGTTTGTTGACGAGAAGTGTTAGCAAAAATAGACATCCGGTAGAGAATTGATGTTTCTTTCAGATGGCTATCTCGAAATTTCAAAATTTTGAATTTTGAAATCCAAATTTTTTGAAAAACTTTTTTTTTTACAAAATGATGCAAGTTTTTTATTTTCAAGACGATTACAAAATCGGATTATATGTGAGAGAAAACATGCCAAATAATAAGTGTTGAAAGTTTCAGGGTGATATCTAAATATTTAATGACCTGATGTCAGGTCAAATGCAACCTTCCAATTATAAGTATATGGTGGAAATGAACGAGGGTTTAATACATTGCATTACAATCCATTAACTGCAGTAATTCATGTATACCTTAGGCCCTTGCTTATGAAAAAGGATGGAATTTTTAGTCAGTGACCTTTAAAGGTCATTCAAAAGGTCACTAACACCTTTATCAATAACTCGTTGAAAAAAGGAAACATCATAGAGACTCGACAAATGCGTCTAAAAATGTTTGTCTGCGTCAATACGCGTCATTATTGATATGCATTTTTGACCGACTACGTCAAATAACTAAGACACATAGACCTTGACCTGACCCGGGGTCCAAATTTTATATTTGACCAAAGTTGATATGTGATTCGAAACCGCAATACAGAGAAGAAACACGATGGCTACAAAATAAGTGCTGTATATACTTTAGGATAAACGAAAGTTATAACGAACAAACATTTGCTGGAAAAAAACATGGTTTTTAAACATTTGTTGACCCTCTACAGTCCAACAAATTGCACCTGAGGTCATTTCTGATGCCTTACGGGTTTGGAAAGACAATTTAAAACGCTTTAACAGTGATTTTTCGGAATAAATTCCTCCTAGCTGCCATAGTTTCGAGATAATGGCACGTTTCTAAAATATTCATGTTTTTTGACCAAAAAATATAAATATAATAGATAATTTGACTGGAAGATAAGACCCAAGGTCACCAAATTTGACAAAAATAGAGTTCATTGTTGACCTTAGTCACACACCAAGTTTCATGTTTTCTACTCCTAGTTGGCAGCGGAGATCTGAAAGGGGGGCGAATCAAGCCCCCCTGACAGATTCGTTATATTTTCATCCCTCCAGGGAATAGGTTAAGGGCGCCTCAACTTAATGGTTATGGGCCCATTTGTAATGAAGTTTGTAGTGCAGTGCTCAAAATTTACAAATCGACAGGGCCGTCTGCCACAGAGAGGGGGGGGCAGGAGGGGCAGCTTGCCCTCCAAACCGCCAGCAGTTTCCCTTTTCGGCCAGTCTTGGCGGGGCGGACGAGCTGACGAGGACGGCGCGAGCGCGGTTATCATTTTTGGTCGGAAGACCACGCAATCGTTTGAGTTAGAGAGCACTTCAGAGGCCCCCTTTAGGACCATCAGGGACCTCTCTGAAAAGGACCAGAGGCACCTTGAAATTCAAAAAGCCCTGTGCATATCAGAGAGCCCCTGGACAAAGCCCAGAAGGGCCACCTGAGCGGGATACAGAGGACCCCCAAGAACACGTGCGAATGTGCACCACATAGCCAGAGCACAAAAGGGGCTCCTTGGCAGTCGGGAGAGGGCCTGAGCATGACAGCAGGGCGAACAAAGCAGCCAGTCCAGGACGTAGCCAGGATTTTGCTCAGGGGGGGGGCACGTCGAAAAAATCACATTTTGCTCCAGTCATTATGCTTTTTCGGCTGACCTGGGGGGGGGGGCGCGAAGGGTCGGGATATTTTACCGAATCTCATTCTATCTAGGTGGTGAAATCACGTTTTGCCTCAGCCATATAGCTGCGACCGGGGGGGGGGGTAGGGTTCGGGTTTTCAGAGAAATCTCATTCTATTCTTAAGTGTTGAATTTATTTCGGCTCAGGGGGGCCATGGCCCCCGTGGCCCCCCCCTTGGCTACGTTCCCTGCAGCCAGTGCAATCTCCTCGCGGACAGAGTCTTAAGGGCCCTGAGAAGGCTGGAGTGTCCCTGGGACAACCAGGAGTAGGGACCCTGGAATGTCAAAGCGGGCCCCCTGTGCAGGTCAGAGGGTCCTGAAGCCAGACCGAAAGGGTTCCTTGGTGGGTCGAAGGGCCCCCTAACATGCCAAATGGCCCCTAACCCAGCACAAAGGGACCCCAGGTTACGGTTGAAGGGGCCTTGGGGGCATTGCCAGAAGACAAAAAAAGACAGCGCAGTCCCTTGCTTGGTCGGAAGGGCCCTTAGAATGTTGGAGGAACCCTGGACAGACCAGAGGGCCCCTGGGAAGTTCAAAGGGCCCCTGTGCAGGTCAGAGGACCCCTGACCAAACTAAAAGGGCCCCTGGGTAGGTCAGAGGGGCCCCTTTACATGCCGAATGGACCCGTAGTCAGCACGGAGGAGCCCCAGGCAGGTCGAAGGGGCCCTCTGAGCATGTCGGGGCAGGCGACAAGTTACCAGCGCAGTCCCTTGCCAGTTCGGAAGGGCCCTCTTAGGAATGCTGAAGGGCTTCCTGGAGGAGTTCAGACCAAAAGGGGCGACTATACCATCGTGTGATTATGTTGCTACAGCCAGGTGTCAATATGGAAAATGATTGGGGCCCTTATGCTAGTAATATTTTTAACTCCATTCTTACCCATGGGCAACGCCCATAGCCTAATGTTAAATTTAGTATTTAATTTGGCCCCCCCCCAATTGTATGCAAATCGGACAGCGGTGATATGTATCCAAATAGTGTTTGTCATTTAGGTATACACTAGGTTCTTGCCTGATCGAGTTAAAATTTCACCATTACATTTCCTTCGGCGCTCGCTCGTTCATCGCCAAACTACGGCGCCTTACGGTAAATTAAATGGTAATGCGTTGCAGGGAACGAGAAAAGAAGGCAGATGTGCTATATACAATAATAGAGAAAAGGGCCCTTTTGGCCAAGGCCCTTTTTCTGAAAAAAGCTGCCCCCAGCCCGAAAATGTGGCGCCAGCCCTGCAAAATTGAGCGAGGTTGTATGCGGAAAACGGATAAAGTGCCCAGAAAGCTAGAAAGCCCAAAAGTGCCGAAACCGACTATGACAAAACGATAAATCGCAAAAGCGCTAAACGAAAATGGCCGCAGTGGTACCCTCGGCACTTTATTCCCGTTTTTTTAAAATATTTTTTTGGAATTTTGTGTTTGTGATTAATTTTTCGGATTATTTTTTTATTATTAGGGTCAAAAACTCGATTTTGAGGAATCCGAGATTGCCCATTCTGAAGAACTATGCAGTTTCCATATTATTTGATGTTTTGTATTTTTTATTATTGCTTCACAAACCTCCATTTTCTACGATTTTTACAAAACATTCATCCGTTATTCCACCAAAAAACGTCAATCATGTCCGCTGGGCCGGCCTCCAGGTCTTCACCTCAACAGGACTCGTTTCTTGCCAGCACACGTCTATCCGTGGGCCTACCCGGGTCAGAGAGACTGCAACACAATACAACAGAACAGATTTCAGCCGACCCCACCCTTTCAGTCACGTGACCCTGCCCGGCAGCCAACTCGACCGAACGGCCCGGGCGCCCGGGCCGCAGAGCGGGCCGGCACGGTATGACAAGTACACCCGAACTATATCCCACACACTTCAGAACTATATCATTCACAACACTCCTCCCTTCTTTTAAATGTTTTTCGGCAAGTCGAGCAGAGCGTCTCAGAATTTGTCCCGCTTCCCCCTGCTCTGACGTCTGACCTGCAACCCGATCCGCTACACACATGGACTCGTCTACATCACTCGGAGATTGGTCTGCGTCACCCGACGGCTGTTCTGCAACACTCTGAGATCGCTCTACCACAGATCCGCGCAACTTCCCCGGCTCCGCGGGCGGCGGGGCTGCCGCCAGCGCGCCCGGTGACGCCGCGTCGGCCACCGGAGCCTGCGCCGAGCGTCCGCCAGCCAGGTGGTCTACGTGGGCGAGACGAACGCGGCCGTCCGAGAGTCGCACGCTGTACGTCAGCGGACCTCCCCCCCCCCCGGGAGACGATGACGGCGCGCTGACACTTCTCCGCCGCCGTCGGACGGAGATCCCGAAGCAGGACAGGCTGACCTGTAACCAACGAGCGTGAGACCGTTGCGACTACTTCTTTCTGCATGCGTGCCTGTACATTTGGCTTGAGGAGAGACAGTTTGGTGCGTGGTAGTCTTCCCAGAAGCAACTCAGCTGGTGCCCTGCCAGTTGTGACACACGGGGTCATTCTATATTTCGCCAGAAACTGTGCTACTGCTGTTACTTTGGACCCGGTATATTTATGATAAATGTTTTGAAAGTACGTACCAAGGATTCGACCTGTCCATTGGACGCAGGGTGGTACGGTGGGGTCAGCCTGTGATGGATCCCACGTGACGCCAGGCTACCTGAAACTCCTCAGAACTTCCCCTGAAACTCCTCAGAGGTAAACGGCGGTCCATTGTCAGAGACGAGCGTCACTGGAAATCCATGAGTTTCAAAAATGTCTGTCATAACTTCAATCGTTGTAGCAGCGGTAGTGTTGGACAGGTACCGTACTTCCGGCCATTTTGAATATGCGTCAGCAAGCAGAAGATACGTTTTCTCTTCGAATGTGGCAAAATCGATGTGTACCCTGTCCCATGGCTGAGACGGATACTTCCACGGATGTACAGTTTCTGGCTTTGGCATATTAGCATTCTGGACACAGGACGGGCAGGTTTTGCACATCATTTCAGTATATTCATTTAATTTAGGCCACCAAAGGAACACCCTAGCTAGCGACTTCATTTCGTACATTCCCACATGACCCTCGTGAAGTTCACGCAGCAACTGAGCCCGAAATTTGTCCGGTATGATTACCTTTTCTCCGAGTTGCAGACATCCATCAATCACCGTCAGCTATCTCTCCGCTGTAAGTATCAGCTATCTCTGCAGCTATCTCTCCGCTGTAGGTATCAGCTATCTCTGCAGCTATCTCTCCGCTGTAGGTATCTCTCCTCTCTCTCTCTCTCTCTCTCTCAGCTATCTCTCCGCTGTAGGTATGGCTGACTCCGCTATCTCTCCAGTCAGTCAGCTATCTCTCCGCTGTAGGTATGGCTGCTTCAGCTGACTGTTGTCCACTTGCCCTGGCCAGGCGCCTGTTCGTGCCCAGCCTAGCACGACACTCAGCACCGGGTCACTGGAGGTTGCAGACGCTACCTGTGAGGCGGGACAGGGCAACACGTCATCAACAGCAGAGCAGCCCTCCTCAACATCATTCAGCATGTGCACAGCTCGATCGGAGTGTATCTCGGTCCCCGGTTCAGCCGACTGAGAGCGTCTGCTGTGACGTTCCGATTACCCCGCAGATATTCAATGTCATACCGGTACATGCTGAGAATAATAGACCATCGCTGAAGGCGTGCTGCAGCCACTGACGGAATCTGCGTGTGGGGCCCAAACACATGACACAGAGGCTTGTGATCGGTGACCAGCACGGCCGCACAGGTACTGATGCCAGCGTTTTACCGCGAAAATAATCGCCAGTGCCTCCTTCTCTACCTGTGCATATTTCTTCTCCGCCTCTGTCAATGTCCGTGATGCGAACGCGATCGGGCACTCTCACGATTCGTCCACATGCACCATGCAAGCTCCCAGACCGAAAGATGAAGCATCATAATGCACTTTGAGTGGCTTATCAAAATCATAATGAGCCAAACACACAGCATTTGCAAGCATAGACTTCACTGTGGTGAACGCCCGCTGACATTGCGCTGACCAGCTGCACGGCGCGTCACTTTTTGTGAGATCGTACAGAGGTCTAAGTTCGGTAGACAGATGTGAAAGAAACTTCGCGTTGTACGTGATTATTCCGAGAAACGTGAGAAGTTACTTGGTGTTCTGTGGTGCAGGCATGGCTAGAACATCGCTTACCTTCTTCTCACTCGGCCGAACACCGTCTGTGCCGAGCGTATATCCCAGAAACTTCACCGACCGCGGGAAGAAACGACACTTCTCCTTGCGCAGACGAACTCCGTACTGCTGCAGGTCGGTGAGCACTCGTTCAAGATTGGTGATATGCTCCTGGCGAGAGGACCCAGTTACCAATATATTATCAAGGTAGCAGACGACGCCCTTCAGTCCCTGCAGAATGTGATCGATGGTCCTTTGCCAAATATTTGGCGAAATGTTCAAGCCAAAAGGCAGCCTTCTATAACGGATATGGCCTCGAGGTGTGTTGACAGTGAGCAGCTCCTGACTTTTATCTGAGACTCTAAGCTGCTTGTATGCATTAGCGAGGTCTAATTTGGTATATGACTCTCCTTTAGCGAGTGAGCTGAACATCTCCTCAGTAGTCGGCAAGGGATACGACTGCTGCTTTACGTATCTATTGACAGTGACTTTGAAGTCGGCACATATTCTCACATTTCCCCCCAGCTTCTTGACAATCACCAGCGGCGCCGCCCAGTCACTTTCCAGCACGGGATAGAGCTCACCTTCTTCCAGCTGCCTCTCCAGTTCTTGATTTACCTTTTCTCTGAGCGGAAATGGCACCGGACGGCTACGAAAGAAACGCGGCTTCGCGTTGTCGTCCAACTCGATGTCAGCTTCAATGCCTTTGATCTCACCGAGCGGTCAGAGAGACTGTCTACACATCCAGCCAGTTCAGCCGACCCCACCCCCAGTCACGTGATCCTGCCCGGCAGCCACTCGACCGAACGGCCGGGCGACCCGGGCCGCAGAGCGGGCCGGCACGGTATGACAAGTACACCCGAACTATATTCCCACACACTTCAGAACTATATCACAACAATCAAAATGGTCATTTTCTTCCAAAGTTATTTATTAATTTCATCGACATTTTTTGAGAAGAGTTTGGTCAAATTGATGTAGGATCAGATACTGCAAGTTTTACGTCGTTATCTGCTATGCGTTTTTGAGTTATTGAGCCAAATCCGGGAGGGGGGGGGGGGTAGATTCCCAGCGGGGCGCGGTTAGCATACGTTCTAATCTTGGAAATTATTCAATCCAAAGCTTTTAGGGCTAAGGTTTATCAGAAGACGACATTTAAATATTTTATGGGCAGATAATATAACACAAAAGTAATATACCATGCCTTATTTTCCTACTTTGTATAGACATTT
Organism: Semibalanus balanoides; assembly: GCA_014673585.1. Taxonomy (NCBI): domain Eukaryota; kingdom Metazoa; phylum Arthropoda; class Thecostraca; order Balanomorpha; family Balanidae; genus Semibalanus; species Semibalanus balanoides. The sequence goes on from VOPJ01016541.1 coordinate 76,195, forward strand.
TACCATATGCCGGGGATATCAAAATACATTAGCCGGAGAGGTGTGGTACAACTTGGTAAAACAAAACAAAAAGACCTAGGGCAAATTTGTTGCACCAGAGCGCGTGAAAACAGTGTGTGTGATAACATTCTGACTGGAATTCTGAAAGCTTTGTCGACTTTGCTGCCAAGGCTTCTTTAATTTTATCGAAGTCAAAATTTAACTATAAAATAAATAATTTCTTGCTCTGGTAAGACCTAGTTATAATTAAACAGGATTGAAAAAATATGAAAAAACACACATTGAAGACTACGGCATATGGTAAATCATACCCCACTCGGCCAGGAATAATAATTTCAAGACCTCTGTGCTTTCTTGATTTTTTGACCTCAGCCTTCGGGCCTCCGTTTCAAAAAATCAAGAAAAGCACCTCGGTCTCGACAATTATTTACACCGAGCCTCAAGCGGATATTTAGTATCAACAACTTGGTTGAGATATAGGGAGAACGGGGCACTTTTCTGTGTTTCACGGGGCACATTATGTCAGCGGGGTTCCTCGTGAACTATCCACCGCAGGTATATTGTTGTTTCGTAACATATGATTTCCTTTTGTGGCACGCATTGGCCTGGTACTATTCAAAGCACAACATAGCTGCCGATTTGGGAAAAGTTTGTTTTCAACAGAAATCCAAACTTTTTATAAGTGAACAAAATTTGTGTTTGTGGCCATTCAGATAATTGTATAGTGTCTTTGAATGCTTTCATGGGCTGATGTGAATGTCGAGAACATTGTGCTGAACGTTATTCTGCCCCATTCTCCCAAGTTTTCAGTAAAAAACGAAAAAGTGTTGACCTGTGTCGAGTGGGGCAGGTTCTGTCCACCCAATCTGGGCAAAGTTCTGTCACTGAATTTCTGTTCATGATTGCCTAGTCGTATCGCTTATAAACGACCATAAAAATGATTGCCTGTTGTTTACAGATTATTGTACCCAACTACAAGCGTAAAACGAATCGGGTGGTGCCGATGCAGTTCACGAGCGGCCAAATTTACGTTAACCTGCGGGGGGCAGATTCTGCCCCCCAGAGATCTCGGGAACCGCTGGGCCGATTTCGATGGGAAGAAAACATTAGGATTCGACGTGAAAATATTATTATGTACCCCGAAATTGTTTTTTTTTCAAAAATGGGGGGGGGGGGGTAATGGGCAACAAATTCTACAATATTTGATGTTTTTGAAAGGTCATTGTAGCCATGTCATTCGACCGATTTTGATGCAAAAGGCGTTTTTGAGCTTCTGATGTCATGGTCTTTAATGAATGAATGGGAAAAGTTCAAAATGAAAAATCATAGGCATACTCAGGGACTCTGATTCGTGCATGGATAACCAAGAAAAACGCAAAAATGCAGTTGTTGGGATCGTATATAGCCGTCATTCTACACTATTTTGATGGTGGGGCGATGAATGAAACCCTCTCTCCCCCTCGCAGGGACGCCACAAACGACCGTTCGGTGATAACAGGAAGTGCCCCATCAATGAAGAATTTGTCCCCATAGGTGACAGAATATCCGGGCCCCGTATAATTGGGGCAGGTTCTGTCAATGAGTTCATTCGCTACATTATCGCACACTTGGTGTCGAAAACAAGGAGATACCACTTTTGAACTCCTAAAACGCATTTGAAGCTATTGATTGTATGTAAACATTATGGAAAGTATCAATCACCAACTCGAAAAGTTATGCCGCCAGGGGCCAATTAGCAAAAAAGTGACAGAACGTGCCCCGGTCTCCCCTACTCATTCTCATACCTCTCTTTTGGGCTTACATGTTAAATGTCCTATTCAACAGTGCAGAATAAGAGTGTGGAAAAATGTTATTCTGCACTCTAGAAGGCTTTTTCATTTAGGAGATTAAACATTTTTGACTACAGTATGAGAAATACCTTTCTGAATCTGCTGGTCATGACTGCCAGTCTCGGTGTCAAACAAGATTTGTCATTCGACCTTCGGTCTCGTGCCAAATCATTTTTAACACCTCGACTGGCTGTCATTTCCCAGCATCGCTCAGAAATATATAGCATCGTGCGTCACATTTGTAGGTAAACAGTGCTCTGTTCTATTCTGTTCCTTATATGGAACCCATAGGTTATCTCCACGGTAATCAAAGTACGGTAAGGGCGTAATGATTCTGTCACGTGACCGTCCACAACGCAAGTGCAATTGTGCCGTCCGACGGAGCTCCGCCTCCCCGAGGTGGACGGTGGAGGGGCCTTGGCGGGCCCCAACCCTGCCCGTGGAAAACGGGCAGGGGCATTCAAACGGAGCTCCACTCGCCTCCCAAGGGCGAGAACCTGCGGCCGATGCCGCGACGACGTCTACCTGGACTCAACACCTGCGGGACCGGTGCCGTGCGAGCGGCCCGGCCCCCTGCTTGATTAAGTGAACCCAGCGCCCCCCGCTGCAAGCGCCGACAGCGGGGGCTTGGGAAGCCGCAGCCCGAGGCGAGCCCGAGTGGGTCGCTCCAGGCGCGCCAAGAACTCGCGCTATCGTCTTAACATGCAAGCAAGAAGCCACCTACTCGTAGTGAGTTGGAACGCGGAGGGCCTCCGACCCAAGAAGGGAGAGCTCGCCAGCTGGCTGTCTTTTGCACAAGCATCGCGTGTTGCGCGGTTCAGGGGCGCAACGGCGGGGAAAAAAAGACGGTCCCTACTCACATTCAAGGGCAAACCAGACGGCTGCGGTTCTTCAGAGGGCGCGGGGCAGAAGGGCAGGTGGTCCGGTCAAGGGTGGGGATGTGCTAATCCTCATCCGCGAACGGTAACTTCAAGACCATTCACGAGTCGCCCTCTTGGCCCCGGACAAATACTCCTGAGTGGTGTGCTACAAAGTCTTTCTCCCGAACCTATCCTCTAGTCAACCGAGTTGTTACGTAGATGTTTTTGTTTTTACCGCCCTCTATCCGACCTTCGGAGGATGACGACAGAGTTTGCTGCTTCTCCTTGGAGCGGTTTCCCCACAGACCGGCCTGCTTGTCGTCGGTGATGTCAAGACACCCCTCTGTGGACGCTCAGCTTGCAGGAGCCGATCGTGGTGGGACTCTGGTGCGAGGACCGTGCTGAAGCGCCGCCAAACTGGGCCGTCCTTAACAGCGGATAATCACGCGCGCCGGTTACGGTGAGGGCCCCCTGACCTGCCGGACGTGGCTTCTCTGCCATTCAGGACTGGCCGCGCGCTGCACCTGGCAAAGTCGGGCCGGACCTGGGTAGTGACATCTACCCATGGTGATCCGAGTCACCGATCCAAGCGCTCCGCGCGCGCACGCATCCGGAGACTAAGTGGGCCTTCACAGGCGGACTGGCCCAGTACACGGAGGGCTGTGAGGCCGCCTCGCTGGTCTAACTCAGGACCTGCTCGTGCACGTGAATGGCGGACAAGTTTGCGGCTGTGACCTGGAAGCAGTCCACCAAGTTTCCAGCGTGGGGCCAGGGCTGACTCAGCCCTGGGCAGCGGACCCGGAGCTGGTGTCGCCGTCTCGAGCGGCGACCGCTCGAGTCCGCCTCCACCGGACGCCTCTGGGAAAAGCGTGAGATCTGAATAGCAGCGAAGACGAGGGCCGCCCAGGGTGGAGGAGGCTGCCTCGGAAAAGGAACCTTCCAGGCTGTTTGCTTCAACTGTACTCACAGCCTACCAGCGTGGGCGCGTCCTCAAGATGTTTAAAGAAGATGGAGGGTGCGGTCTCAGGCTGCGTGCCCCGGTCGGGCCATCAGCGGGGACCACGGCCGCTGCCGTGGAGGGACCGCAGAAGGCACGGGCCTCGCCCGCACCTACGCCGCCGTCAGTCGCCAGTCCCGAGCAAGAAGCAGGACCGCGCCACCCAGGCCAGCCTGAAGACCTGAGATCGGAGCCGTGACTGCTCAACAACAAGACAGAGGCTGCCATCCCTTCTCCGCTCAGGAGCTGGAGGACGCAGCTGAAGCGGATGAAGATGCGGAGGCCGCCGGCCCCGACGGTGTGTGGGTACAGACACATCCGTCATCTCGGGCCCCACTGCTAAGACCGCGCTGCTCACGCTGAATGAACCTCTCTGGGCTCGAGCAGAGGTGCGAGGTCGTGGGCGTAGAGCCAGCAATCATTCATCAATCAAGACAGTTTTTGCAAGAACGCAGAGACTTCAGCTACGCGCCCCATCTCACTGACAAGTCATGTGGCACTGACGGAGAGGATGGTCGGAGCCCGACTAAACCACCTGCATTCGATGAGACACGACCTCGTCCCGGCGGAGCAAGTCGGCTTCCGGCCGTGGCTCGTGCCGCGGGGAGAGTCTTGGGGCGTCTCATCCAGCAGTCCAAGATGGGTGGAAAAGCGAAGCCCTGGACCGCCGGTGGAGGCCGCACCGCCGAAAGTTCGCCCTGCTCGCGTTTGACTTCGCCCGGGCCTACGATACCATCGACCACCGTATGCTGAGGCTGAAGCTCCTTCGTATGCACCTACCTCGCTGCATGGTGGACTGGATCTTCCAGTCCCTGCGGGATCGGAGGACCTGGGTGGAGGTCAATGGCGCGCTCGGCGAGGAGAGGCCTTTCCGGGCGGGACTGCCTTAGGGCAGCGTGCTGGCCCCGACCCTCTATACTCTCTGGGCGGCGGACCTGGTGACGGCACTGAGCACCGTCCCGGGCACCTCGGTGTTCATGTACGCCGACGACACCGCGACACTCAGCTCCGGCTGCTCCATCGAAGTCGCGTGACTGAGAGCCCAGCAGGCGGCGGACACACTGGCGCAGTGGGCACGGACGTGGAAAATTAACATCGCTGGACACAAGACTCAAGCCCTTGTCCTCTCGCAGTGGGGACAGAACGCCAAGGACTTCAGAATCAGAGTGGCGGGTGCGATGGTGGAAGGCAGCCCCCACCTAAAGCTCCTCGGCGTGTCGCTAGAGCCGACTAACCTGGCACTTCGGCGAGCACTGTCGACCCTGCGGCGCAAGGTCAAGCCGCGAAATCGCCCACCTGCGACAGCTCACCGCGCGAACTGGGGACTTGGGGAGGCGCAGCTGCGTAACCGTGGCTAACGGGTCGTCAGGGGCCGCGCTGAGCACTCGCTGCTGCGTGGATGCCGTCAGCGTCCCGTCACACTTGCGACACGTCGACCGGGAGCTGCGCGCGGCGGCCCGGGTGCCGATCCCCGTCGTCACCCCGGTAGACGCGCTGATGGGGAGGCAGGGATGCTTCCCGGTCGGGGTCCGCCGGGGTGCGCTGGCCGTCCGGGATGCTTGGCCTCGCTGCGTCTCTCCGCGGGGATCCGCTGGCGGACGGTCGGAGAGGCGTGCTCGCCCTCCCGGTGGTGACGTCACAGGTGGAGGACCGAGGGGCACAAGGCGCTCGCTTCCGGCTGGAGCGGCCGACACCTTTCAAGGCGCGCTGGTGCGTGACTTGCGCCATAGAAGACCCGACCGATATATCTTCGGTCTTGACGTTGAGACTGTGGTGGGCGGGGGGCCCCCAGACCCGGGTGCGCAGGGTCGGCGGCAGAGAAGTGCCTTGCCCCCTCCCGCCTGACGCCACATGGATTAGGACTGACGGCTCGGCGGAGGCCGGGGTGGCGCGCGGCGGGGGCGGAGCCGTGATCTGCTTGCTGAGCGGCGAGGAGCACGAGGTCCGTGTTCCGGCGGGCTCGATGTGCTCCAGCACAAGAGCGGAGCTCTGCGCCCAGCGGGCGGCTTTGCGGACGGCGGTTGAGCTGGAGGCGGAGTCCCGGACGGTGGTGATCTGCACCGACTCCCAGGCGGTGCTGCGTCTGTTGGAGGGAGGTCCGGCCGCTCAGGGTTCGGTCCTTGGAGCCGAAATATGGTCCAGCCTGCTGACCCTCGTGGTGGCGGCCGGGCTGTACATCTGCAGTGGGTGCATCCATTGCGGGACGCCCGGTATGGCGGGCGGACGTCTTCGCCCGGGAGGCGTCGGCTCTGCGCAGGCTGACAACCGCTACCGATGTCGCACCGCTATGAAGACTGTAGTCCCCGCGCTGCCCCTCACCGCTGGAAGTGGACTGGCCCGGCTGGTCTCTTCAGGTCCATCTGGGAACCGACATACGCCGCCTGTCACGGTGACGACGAAGACGCTGCGTCAACGTTCATCTAGTTTTGGCGCGCCTGTACTGGGACGGGCAAGAATCGTACCTTCATACGGATCGGCCGCCGGCCGACCCCGGAGTGTGAGCAGTGTAGCAGCAGGGGCTGCCCTGGCTCCTCCTGCATCGTCCTGCAGAGAGAGGGCGGACACCCGGAGCACGTGCTCGCTCGCGGTGCCCATTCGTCTGGCCGGGGCTCGTCTCCGCCTGCTGGTACCATATACCCGGCACCTGACAGACTGAGAGATGCCGGACGTCGTCGCGGGCCTTGGCCGCGGGTTACCTCCGCCACAAGGAGCCCCTCCGGGGCTATGGCGCGGCCTCCTAGGCTGCGCCCAGGAGGACTAACAACAACAACAACAACGCAAGTGCAATACGCAACCCAAGTCGTGACGTCATTTGATATAATCAGCTGACGACAGGGCGTACTCAGCTGACTGCGTAGTGTTAAAGGCCATAGACACAAAAAATAAGACGTTCTTCGTTAAATGAAGTTGAACTTAGCATTGATTGAGAGGCCACGAAATGGGTCAGACTATTTTGCATCATTGTTAAGAGGTTTTGAAGCTAGTTTCAAGATAACGCTGTTTCGTAATTCGAGTTAGAGTGATACTCATACGTCATAATTGCCTTTTTTAAATAAATTTAGTCCGAATGTTTTGTATGGATGACTTTCCGAGGTCAGGACCCGCGCTAAGCATAGCTTGTTGCGGTGGTCCTGACCTCACCACCCGATCGCGCAGTCCCTGTTGGCCGCAGAATTTAGAGACGAAAGTTGTACGTGCCCGAAATACCTGGACACGGTCCGCCCTGACGTCACCTGACCTTGAGTACGACTGCTGCCACCGGCCGCAGGCCATCCCAGTCAGGAGCAAATAGCGAGCTCCGAAGCGACTCGAACCCGGGCTGCCAGTACCGGGATAGGTCAGAGGTCCAGCGCTCTCCCACTGAGCTATAGGGGCAGGGCTGGTAAAAACGGTTTCGGTGGCGCCCGACCAAATCTGGCCGAAAAAAGTGGTCCCGTGACCTGTGGGGGGGGGGGGAATGTATTTGTCAAACTCATCAGCAACGTGATTCAGCTCACCTTCCTCCATGGCGGCTCCATCGCCATTGAGGCTGCGGCTGGGGCGGGCGACACTCTTAGCAACGCTCGTTGTGTCGTCACCACCACCACCAGTGTCCCAAAATATCATCTCTGCTCGAGTGTCAGAGTGTAAAATTCAAGCAAAAAACAAGACAATTAAGTGGACAATTATGTATGATATAGTAAAATACTGATTCATTTTTGCAGAGAAGCAGTAGATTGTGTTTAAAGCACTTGAAGTCAATATTAATGTCAGAAGAATACATATCCATTCATTATTTAGGAGTGGAAAATTGACTCCTTAAAGGGACACTGTCCACTCAAAGTAAAATTGATTATGTTAAAGAACAGCGAATTTGATTGCACCATGAAGTCCGTTTTTTGCAAATTCGCACCCAGTCGCCCAATATCGCCGTTCAAGTTCAGTTTCTTCCAACCAATTACGGTTGTCGAGTCCAGCCACCACTACCTTACCAAAACGATAGGCATGAAGGAAAGCTTCAATGGAAATGAAGGATAGCTTAATGTAAGAAAGTTTTTTTTCTTTTTACGAGGGATTTTGATCTTCTCAGCATTAATGAAGTCTTTTTCCCGACCGAAGTTTGTCTTTTGGAATTGTCTCCATTTCCGAATACCAAATGGAAAAGAGTTCTTCACTTGCCATGCAAACTACTCAAATGAGGCAGATTGGGTAGATTCAGTTAAACAGGAACACCCACAGATGTCATAAGCGCATCGGCGTCTCACTGCATTGCAAATAGCGTCAGCTGGACGCTTGGTCAGTTCAAGTTGATATTCCTATCCTGTTATTACACAGTTATGAGCAAACGATTCCATCGTACGTAGCTGTGTGTATAATCCTTAAACAGTCATGTTAGATTTCTTAAAGTAAATGAAATTAATGATTGTTTTTCTTGTTAATTCTGCGCTTTTTGAATAAGTTTAATGACAATTAAAACATAATTAGTGTCCTTAGGTCTTGTATAAGCCTGTTTTTATGCAGTTCATCATCCCGAAGAACAGTGTCCCTTTAACCCGCGCCGGCCGGGGGACGTATTAGACGCCCCCCCCCCCCTCAGTTTCTTCCGGATAGTCGGCGAAACAGGGCGGCGCTAGCGCTGTCAAAAATTCCTTAAGCTACCCCTGATTCATTCTTATTTGCCCAGCCTTTCCATATTTTTAGAACTTCAGGTCTTTCAAGGTCAGATCACCAGCAGAAGTCCACGTCGACCCCACCATCAAAAGTTTTGCGCCCGACCAAAGAAGAGTTTTAGTTGATCGGTTTCGTACGTACAGGATTTTATGAGCAGCATCTACTTACCTAATAGTTCGTCAATATCTCGGGATTTTGATCATATCGGGTGACACTAGTCAGCGTCATTTTCACTTGACTACTCTCCCGTTAATAATGTCAATTGGGAAAGAATCAGGCTCAGCGTAAGGGTCAGGTCCCATGATCAAGGCAGTCAGGAGCCCCAAACCCTGAGCCTCTCGCGTACCACACTGTGTAAGTCTCCAAGTTGCCGTCCAGTCCCGTCAGAGCATATTTATGCAAAATATCGGTCATACAATGTCACAAAAAGTACCATTTGTATTGGTCGATAAATTAGCAATTTGTCACATCTCTTGAATACTAGCTGTGGACAGGACTAGGGTCTTTAAGATACGATGCACCGTTTGTCCGTCACTGACCCCGTGAGTGTAGATCCGCTCCGTAAGCCAAGCGGCGGCGCTTTGCTCACGACTCGCGTATTCGCGAGGGCGATTCTGCCGCGATAAAGGCGAAGCGGAAGTGCCTTAAGGTCACGACACACGGCGAGCCGCTTCGCTTTGATGCAGCCGTGCAACCAACCAAACCATATAATGGCTTTGTATTCTATGATACCTTGACGTCCAAAGAATGATGAATCGGTAGATATATCATTGGTCTGCATTTCCGTCATACCATAGGCGATAGCCCCGGCCGAACGAAAGGGGCGGGATTTCGGACAAAATGTCGATTTACAAAAAAAAGCGTCTGATGGATTTTTGGAAAATTTACGTTTGTAGATTCCACGCGAGCTCAGCTTTAGGATGGTGTGTCGCCCGAAGTTTGACACCTCCGAACCCTTCCAACGAACCGTGCAGAGGTGAATCGTAACGGTCGGCCTTGAAGGTATGTATGAAGGCGTCTTCAGTAATGTATCGGAGGGCGCCTTCATACGCCTTCTCGTATATGTATCGGAGAACACTTTCGAAGGTGTATTCGAGGACGCCTCTCAAGGTATGTGGGAAGGCGCCATCGGAGACGTATACGGAGGCGCCATTTAAGCCCGCGAGAGGGTGATGGAGATGTGGTTTGTAGGAGCGTTGTTCAGAGAGGTCTGGGCTTTGCGAGTATGTAGCGGGGTATTCGTGCCTTGTTTGCGGGTGATGTGAGTTTGTTTGTATCAAGATGCACCTTGGGATGGGGTGAGGGGTGGTGGTGAGGGGGGCGTGTGTGGAGTTATGGTTAGAGGCGCCGTTGTGTGCGAGATGTGTAGGGGTGCAGAGTGGCGGCCTTGTGGGAAGAGGTGGGAAAGGACGTAGAGAGTAGTATTGAGCCTGTGAGGTTGGCGCTCGAGGCGTATGTGGGGGTCGTCTTGGAAGCATTTGGGAGGCGCTTTGAAGTTGTGGCGCGCCTTCAGGTGTTCGAGCCGCACATTACATTCAGGTGTTAGATAGGCGCGCTTCACTTGCAGTCAGGAGGTCGTCTGCGGCTGCGAGATGTCGATGCGATGAGCGCGGGTGCGCGGCGCGCGGTGTCGTGGTGGAGAGTGGAGGCGAGCGGAGTTGTCTGCTGAAGAGCGCGATGGAGCGCGTGGTGCGCGGCGGCGGCGGCGCGGGCGGGGTTCGGTGCGTGGGGAGGGTGGCGCGTGTGGCGGGCGGGTCGATGGAGGACGGGCCGTGTCGCGGCGCGCAGAGGGGGGGGATGGGTCGCGGGGGGGGTGACGCCCCTAGGGAGGAGGTGGTGGTGGGCGCGCGCGTGGTGAGTGGTGTGCGTGGTAGTGGTTTGAGGTGTGAGAGCCCGGAGGTTAAGAGATGAGAGGAGAGGTGCGTGCGAGAGGTGCGAGGGGCCGGCGCGGAAGACAAGTTAGAGCTGCGCGTCGTGTGACGTGCGGAGTCGTGATGCCGGAATCGGTGGATGTAGGGGGGGCAGGAGATGTTGGGAGAGATGGGGAGGCGGCGGTGGAGGGGAGGAGTAGTACGAGGTAGTAGTGTGTGAGGTGAAAGAGGCAGAGGTAGTTGCGCGGAGGGGTGAGAGTGTATGAGTGAAGTGGAGTGACTTTCTTTAAACACCCTTCTTATTCCATGTTGTCTTTTCAGGGTCAAAGACGGTAGCAATATATATGGGGTAGAGAAGGAGACTGCGTAGCTAGTGGTATGTTGAAGGTGTTGATCAGGAGTGAGATGGCGGTGAGCGTTAATGGCGAGCTCAGAGGGGTTGGGGTGGCGTTTAGGCTAGACAAGCGCGCAGGGTCGGTGTAGCGAGGAGGGGTCTAAAGCCAGGGCGCTTCAATCAGATTCCTTCATTGGGTCACGTGATCTCGTGCATACTTGTGCCAGGGTAACGAGACACCGGGGCCCTGCTCGACGTGCCTGTCAAAAGCGCAAACGCAAGCTTCCATACATAGAGCCTATGGCCCTGCTCGACGTGCCGCAAGCGCAAACGCGTAAGGCTGTCCAGTGAGAGCCTTGCGGGATGCTGTTGAAGCAAGACTGATGGGCGATGCAGGGCCTGCTGCGTACCATTACGGTGCTTCTGGTGCTTGCGCTTGCGCTTTTGACAACAGCGATTCAGGCCATGCCTAAGCTACGGCCTGTCCATCAGTTTCGCGTGAAGCAGTAGGCGTGGTGATGGAACGCTTGCGCTGTCGCTTTTGACACAGCGATCAGGCCGAGGTAAACAGGTAAGAAGTGCGTCCCAAATGAATTAGACAACATATTTATATATGTGTTATCAATAATATTTTGTCTATTACATGTTAATAGTTTTGTTATGTATCATTAACTTGCATTTTCATAGATGAATCTTAAATAATTGAATTCATTTCCAGCAAATCTACTGAAGCATAGTCGAAATAGTATATATTTCAGTACCTTTGGTAGCATTTGGCAGCGGTAATCAAAACAACTAAGCGCCTTCTACGGGTGAGACTAGCCGTCTGTGGGGACAATGGCAAGACACTACTGACGCAGATGATTTAAAAAAATACGCGCTGGATAAGCGTATAGCCGGCCTTTACTGTAGGTACCCACGTCTGTCAAACTAGCAGCATCAGATATCACACTGACAGTGTGATATTTCGGGTGTGTCTCGATTTGCCAACAAATTGGCATACTGAACATCCTGGATGCGCTGATTACGAAAATATGTCTCTATAGGGTGGTATTTTTCGTCGTTTACAAGCTTCAGCCATTGTAACATTTTGGTGGGGATCAACGTGGTGTCTCGATTTGCTCAAAATTTTGCATACAGAACCTCTTTGATGCGCGGATTACGAAAATATACCTCTATAGGGTGGTATTTTTCGTCATTTACGAGTTGCGGCCATTGTAACATCGTCTTTGAGATATTCCGGGTGTCTTGATTTCCCAAAAAATTGGCATACAGAACCTCTTTGATGCGCTGATAACGAAAATATTCCTCTATATGGTGGTATTTTTCGTCGTTTATGAGTTACAGGCATTGTAACATCGCCTGTGTGATGTTCCGGGGTGTCTGGATTTGCACAACAATTTGTATGCAGGGCCTCCTTAATGCACTGATTACCAAAATATGCCTTTATAGGGTGGTATTTTTCGTTCTTTACGAGTTACAGACATTTTAACATCGTCAGTGTGATATTCGGGGGGCATCAAGGAGGTTCTGTATGCAAAATTTTGGGCAAATCGAGACACCCCGTTGATCTCAACCAAAATGTTACTATGGCTGTAACTTGTACACAACGAAAAATACCACCCACTAGAGCCATATTTTCGTAATCAGTGCATCAAGGAGGACCTGCATACACATTTTTGGGCAAATCGAGACACCCCAGAATAGCACACTGGCGATGTTACAATGCTTGTAACTCAAACAACGCAAAATACCACCATATAGAGGAATATTTTCGTATCAGCACATCATTGGAGGTTCGGTATGCAACATTTTGGGCAAATCGAGACGCCTCGGAATATCACAATGTCGATAATACAATGACCGTAACTCGTAAATGACGAAAAATACCACCCTATGGAGGCATAGTTCCGTGATCAGCGCATCCAGGAGGTTCAGTATGCCAATTGTTTGGGCAAATCGCGACACCCCGTTGATCTCCCTCAGAATGTTACAATTGCTATAACTCGTAAACGACAAAAAATACCACCCCATAGAGGTATATTTTCGTAATCGGCGCATCAAAGAGGTTCTGTAGGGAAACTTTGGGTAATATCGGCCAGTAGCTAATATCGGACACGTCATTTTCTTTTGAACTGGTACCCTGATGCATTGCAAGATATTTTAATTTCAAAAAAGGCGGTGCTGAATGTTTCCTCTTGGGATTCTGGTGCCCCACGATGATCTGCTAATCCACAATAAATTATTATTGAAATTCACTCTTTTTCTTCCCATGCATGTCGATGATATATAAGCTAATCCTGCACAGCTGGAGTGCTTTTGCAAGTCATTTGTGTGTGTTTTTTTAATTCATTTTAGATCTTAAAGGGAATAGTTCACCTTTAAAAAAATTAGAAAAAGCGAAGAAATGATGGAGAGAAGCAAGAAATTACGTATCATATTACTAGTAAGTCAAAGAAACCTATATTTACGCGGAAAAAGCAAATTAAAATGTCAATTATTTGGTGATATTTCATATTTTT